>MAVT02000505.1:0-29079 GCA_001702395.2 Diaporthe helianthi
GGGGGGGGAACGTTGGAGAACGAAGCACACATATTTTCGGAGAAACACACATTCTTGGGGGCGGGGGGGTGAAAGGGGTTTTGTTGTAATGCAACGGAATGTACTATGTATCAACCGAGCGAACGCGACCACGAGACAAGATATTAGCACGATAAGATTTGACACACACACACACACACAGAGAGAGAGAGAGAGAGACTAGAAAACGTCCGGGTATTAAATACAGGAAGATAGGGAGGAAGCCCGGGAGGAGAGAGGGGAGGGGCATTAGGAGATTGGAGGGAAGGGTTGTCGTGGACATATATCAACACAATCAACCGATTGGGAAGAACTTCTTCTAGCCCGGGGGTAATGGCGGTTTCCGTCCGGCTTTTGTCGTTGCGACGGCACATTTATTATATATTATTTTTCGCATCTAAAATGCCGATGCGTCTTGCTTTTTCGCTGTGACGTTGCCAGTGTGTATGGCTTGTGCCACCTGCCCTGCTCCGCTCACTGTCATGTCATGGGTGAATTCGTGCGTCTGTAACAGGGTTATTGTGTGTCTCGCTGGATAGATAGTTACTCCATGAAGAGGAAGTCGTGTTCGTCTCGGCATTCCTTGGTTGGGAGAATACCTCTCATATGCAGATTATTATTATAATGTCGAGTTCGATCTGTCGACTCACGAATTGCAATGGTTGACTGGTGGATGACAATCCTCATTCTCATATAATCTTCCATAGCATGTGATGGCATTTTAAATGCAAGCCAGCAAGCAATGCAATTCAGTGCCGAATTTAATCTTCCAGGTGATTGGCCCCTACTGCCCCGAACCGAACTTTTTCCTCAACGCGACCCAGCCCATTCCTGTCATTACAACCTTTGCACAAGGTACTTCCTTGCCATGTGGCGAAGTAATGTGTGAAAAAAAACCCAACCATACATAGGACGCCAAAACCTCTCTCTAAAGGGGTCGATCCGCCGCCGCCGCCGCCCCCCAAACGGCCCTGATAGACCCGGTCGACCAAATGAAGGATCGTCCAGCAGTGCGGAAAACTCTCCGCCATGACGATGTCCCTTTCCTTCATCTTGCAACATCTAAGCAAGTCTACGCCAGAACGCCATGCACAACCGCAGAAAGACCACGCCTCCTCCCCCTCCCCCGCACACACACATTGCTCACATGCCCGACTTGATCTTCCAGTCTGCCTTCTTATTCGGCTTTTCGGCTACGTAGTCGAGCGTCGCCTTGATTTGTGCCATGGTGCAATGGTCCAATTTCTTCTTGAGCGTCGACACCATGGCTTGCTTGGTCAGAAAGCTATACTCGAGCACAGCGGCCTTGAAGCTGTCCAATTGAGCTGCCGGCACCAGATCCTGAGGCACTGGTGCGTTCGAAACACTTGCTGCAGAAGCAGTACCAAGCGCGGCTAAGACGGAAGGGACAGGCGGTGGTGCCATAGCACCACCGTCTGCGGCTTTTACAGCCGTCCCATGGGCTGAAGTCTTGGTCGAAGTTGCCTTGGGCTCCTGAGCCCAGTATTGATCGGAAAAAGGGTCGACTGAGTGATGATGCTTCAGGTTTGCTACGCAAACAAAGTCAATGGTTAGATGGTTAAGGGGACTAGAAGAGAGGCGGGTGGGGATTATTTCTTACGGATCATGAACTCCATCCGAAACTTGTACATCTGTGGGTTGGGGTTCTTTCGCGTGCGGTCCTCAAAGCAGACTCCACTACTCTCGGGCTCCATCGTCCCTGCGAGCATTCGCGGACCGCGACCCGCATCCTCCGAATCATCCAAGAAGTCGTCGATGCCCTCGCCATCCTCCTCATCGACGTCATCCTCGTCCATCAAGCTCACGTCATCTCCCTCGCCGTCGTCTCCATCATCAACCCATTCGGCCTCGGAGTCGTAATCGTAATTCAGTGGTAGGTCTTTGGCGATGGGGTTCTTGGCCAACTTCCGGAGGCTGGCAAGCGACTCCACGCTTGTGACAGTGCCGTAATAGGCAGGCCGGACGTCCTCGTGGAACTTGAGGTGTTTGAGGGGTATTCGCCTCAGTGCTTGCCGAGTGTCCTGAATGCGCAGATTTTGCGACTCGGTGGTCAGGTCGATAGGACTTGTCCGGAGACCGTCGGAGTCAGACAAGAGTGTGCGGACACTTGGGTAGATCTTTCCTCGGGGTTGGGCGATGCCATCGGGGAGGTTCAGAGCCTGGAATGGGTCGGAGGGCTGTATCTCGATGGGCCCCCTCGTACCGGCCACAAAGTCGTCCAGTTCCGCTACCTTGGCGGCTTGGGAATCCGGGCTTAATGCGAACTTGTTGCTTGCCAGCCTGACATTCTCCTTGACAAAGAACTCTTGCGCGAGACGTCGGTATTCGTTTCGCTCCTGGGCGGCTGGGGACGGGCTTCTAGCACCGGCTGGCAGTTCAGTTTTGAGGTTGGATGTCAAGGTCTGCTTCGTGAAGAAACTCCCAATCTTAGGTTGGGCTCGTTTCTTCCTTTCAGCTTCCTCTTCCTTCTCGCGCTTTTTTCGCTCCGTCTCCGCCTTCTTTTTTTCGGCCTCTGCCTTTTTCTTATCGGCCTCTGCCCTTTTCTTCTCGGATTCTGCTTTCTTCCTCTCGGCCTCGGCCTCCTTCTCCTTGCGCTTCTTTTCCTTCTCAGCCTCCTTGGCAGCCTTTTCGTCGGCCTGTGCCTTCTTCTCGTCCTCTGTTAGCTTCCTCCGCTTTTTGGCCGGAGGGGCCTGGCCAGCGGGCTGTGTCGACTTGGCCGCAGGCATGGTAGTAGGCCGTCGGGTCGGCGTGTCAGGAGATGCGGGGTCCCTGACCAGGTTGCTGCTTGCAGGTTCGAGGAGGGAGGGTGAGCTGCTTTGTACTGGCGTGGACTCTGCCGAGGTCAGGCGGGATGAGTTCGGGACAGAGGAGGGCAGTGGCAGATCTTTTATTGAATCAGCAACGGCACTCAGTAAGGAAGCGAGTGTGGCTCAGCGGCCAAGCGGCTGCGTTTTTCGTACTGACCTCGGCTTGAGACTTGATCTACGACGGGCTGTGGTTGTTTTGCCGAGTCGCAGGCAGGCAGCTCGTCGAGGTTGCCCGAGTATTCCGTGTGCATTCGCTTTCTGCTGGGCGACTCCAGCTCGTGCACCTTGAGAGACATTGACATCAAAGGCATTGGTCGTCGGGTTGACTCCAGGCGGGGGCTTTATCAACCAGGAGGGGGAGGCGCGAGCCTGAGGTCGTGCCTTCCACGTGAGGCTGTTGCTTGGATGCCGCTATCAATAGACCGAAACGGGCATTGATGAACTGATCCAGATCTCAGATGGAAACCAATTGTTTGGCAAGTATCATAAACAGTAACGAGAGAAACAAGGCAGAAAGTCTAGACAAACGTGTTTGGTGGGGGAAACGGTTGGGCGGCTCCAACTTGCTATCCAAGGTTGACGGTTGGAACGTTGAATGAAGGTGGACCCTTTTGCGGGAAGTCCAGATGTCGCGTTCGCGTCGAAAGTGGTAATCTGCAACCTTACGCGTCAAATGGCGTCCGTGCACCGCTGGGGACAA
Source organism: Diaporthe helianthi (assembly GCA_001702395.2). Taxonomy (NCBI): domain Eukaryota; kingdom Fungi; phylum Ascomycota; class Sordariomycetes; order Diaporthales; family Diaporthaceae; genus Diaporthe; species Diaporthe helianthi. Next base: position 3,547 of record MAVT02000505.1, read on the forward strand.
GAGTACTGTACGGAGTACTAAGCTACGGAGTACCTCCCCAGCTCCCAGGGCACGTAGCATTGGCATTGTACTCGTCTATCTGACTGGAGAGCCCCCACCATTCACCCTCGAATCCTCGGTGAATGGCGTTAGTATTTTCGAGACAGGCTGATTCCGCCACGATGCCACGTATCTGAATCTGCGGGGCACCATCTCAAAGTTATGGAGTTCCGGCTGCTGGGTTCTCTACGGGTTCTCTATGCGTACGCATTTTCACATGCATCCCCGCCCGACGATTTTGAGCCGATTCGCACATCATATTTAATTATGAACTTCCATTTCCGCACTACCTCCTCTACAGGTCACGTTCGACGATGTGCTCATTGTATTGGTCGCGCTTCAAACACTGTGTACGACTTATTTCATTTATCAATGTGGCACGGGATCCCGTGCAAACGATGGACCCGGCTTGACTTGTGTTATCAGACCAAATCTTGCGCAAGATGAAGCAGGCAGTCGAGAAAGCATCCAAAATTCGATTTGTCTTTGACATCCCCCTCAACGCCGAGCAATGCAATGGTGGTGATGAAATGTGAAAAGGAGTTGAACGATCGTCTCGTGTTGCGCATCGCAAGCGTTCCAAGCCTGCCCTGCCCTGCAAGGTATAGGAAAATAAATAGCGATTGGTGGTATCCCCTCCGCTCCGAGACTAATACTCCACGAAACAGGATTCAAACAAATGAAACAAGTACGCCAACATCTCGATGGCAATGATTTTAGTAGGTAGTAGGTTGGTTGATCAGTCGGGATTGGCAATGAAGAGCCTCCCAGAGGTGAGCGTCATTGTTCTCTCGTCGACACTGCCTCTTCTACGCAGCTCATCTGGATTCTTGACGCTCTTTTCCCTCGTGAGCGCCGAGTGTATCAGGCTATTGCTTGCCAGCCGCGCAGCGTCATTGCTCATGTCTGGCACTTCGTCGGCACGCTCTCCACTGCTGCCACTCCTGCCGCTTGCAGCATCGCTCGCCCGTTTTTCGAGCATGGCCCCGTCAACCAGACTGCTGCTTCGCTCTGGTGTGTTGTCGCCGCCGCTTCCGGTCCATCTCCTGCTTTTCTGTGAGCCTCCGCCGGTCATCTGCAGGCCACTGCCGGTCGACGAGCGATAGTTGAGCCCCCTTCGGCCTTGGATGCTGCCTGCCGTGCTTGACCTTCCGCTGCTCCCGGTCCGTCGGTGATGCAGTCGCTGGGATGCAAGTTCGTCCTCATCGCTCTCCTCGCCCTCCACTTCTGTCGCACTAAGTCGAAGTGGCACGCCACCGACGCCCACGTAGTTGCTGTCCGGTGCGTAGCCGACCACCCCAGGCTTTCCGTGATGACGGATCTTGCCCACGACCTTGCCGCCGGCACTGCTGAACCCAGTGGAAGTACGACCGCCGCCGGATGAGCCTGGGGCCTGACCGGCGGAGCCGACCGTTTGGAGAGCCCTGGCCTTGGCCTGTCGCTGTTTTGCTAGCATGTAAGGATCCTCGGATTGTGCGCGATCGCACCAGACGGTGGCCTTTTGTTTTCGCAAGAGGGCGACGTAACCGACAGGCTGTACGGAACCATTTGAGCGAGAGGAAGTAGAGCGGCGTATGTCGGCGCTGGGTGGAGAGTTTCGGTAGGCGGCCGGCGGCGCGCCACGCTCGGCTGCCCCTCCACCACTGGAGACGGTGCTGAAAGTGTTGACCGAGGGGGAGCGGCGTTGGTGGCCGTAAGGTTGTTGTGGCTGGCCCAGATGTATGGGTGGCGGGTGTTGGGCCTGCATTGGGAATGTGTTTGAGGAGGTTGTGCGGGTGCGTGAGTGCGAGAATGACATTTGAGCAGCATCGGCCGGCAGTGGGCGCCGCCTTGGTATTTGTGCCTCAAGCATGTTGAGCGGCGGTCGTGCTCCAGATTCGCAGGGATATGCCGCCTCGCGAGGGGATTTAAAATGGAAAATCCCGCCAAGATTGAGGGACCTTTGGGCTATGTCTGTCGTATCGCAACCTCGGGCAGGAAATGATGAGCACAGCCGGGCGAGGGCCCGCTGGTGGGAGTGGAGCCAGCACCCTGAGCGCGAAGATGAAGCTGCTGCGCCCGTAGCCTAATCTCTTTGGGTTGTGTCGGCGCCTTGCGGGTCGCGACGAGTGAACTGTGCACGATACAGTGCCGCGAGCCGGTGGATGGGGGTGACGAAAGAGGGTGCAGCGCGGCAAGCTCGTTTCCCGCAGACCGGTTTGCTCCTCGTTTCGCTACCAAGGCGTGTGATCTGGAGCAGGTCGAAGCTCATGCGGTAACCAAAGCGACGACACGGCAGCTGCGGTGTCGAGGTCGAGAGGGTCTCGCTCAACACCAGCCCAAGGACAGGAAATGGCTGGCAGATAAGGAGACCAGTATTGGCTGTCAACGTGTTGAAGGACGGAGAGTGGGCACGCCCGACTCTTTTGTGTTCTTTTCTAGGCGCGCACGGTTTTTGGAATCACAGAGGTGGGCTGCGAAGACAAGGGAGGTGGACAAGGCAGCTAGCTGGACTGGCGGACAGTGCTGATAAGAGTGGGAAATGGCAGCATAGACATGCAGGATTGCAGTTGCTGCTAGGAAGATGACGGTCCAACGTTGCAGTCTTGGCAGCCCTGGGACCTGTAGCACGATGGGAGACAGCGGGCACAGCAGCAGCAGCAGCAGCAGCAGCGCAGTTGCGGTAACGGTGACGGTGACGGCGAGGAGGAGAGAGAAGAAGTTGGAAGTGGGCAGCAGGATGGGATGATGGCTCTGGCCAATATGTGAGGGTACTATTGGTGTAGACAACCACCAGGCCGGGTGTGCTGCTCTCTCTATGTTTGGCAGCGGACCGCGTCTACCAAAGAGCAGGGAAGTCTGGTACCGCAGGACGAAAAGGTCGATAAAGCCTTGGAGCCCGGCGTACTTGGAGGAGGACGGGCAAAGCTTTTTGACTGGCCTTGTTTGTTGGCTGCAGTACGCAGGGCTAGCAGGCCGTACCGCGACAGGAACCACAGGAACCGCTTGCCTGCTCTGCATGGGACAGTAGCGTCACTCAATCGCAACAAGTGGGCACTCTAGCGTGCCTGTTTGTAGCGTAACATCAAGCGGCGACCAGGCAGCCCCAGTCAAGGGCAGGGAAGCGTAGGGAAGGGCAGCCAGGTGCAGGGGGGCAGGCGTGAGCCAGCAGGGAGATAATGGGGTGAACTAAATCCGAAGTGACAGCCCTTCCTTCTGTCACGGTCAATCAATCAGCCATTCCTGAAGGCACCGAATCAATCGTGATACCGGTTGCATGTACTGGTACACCACTCTATCTCTCTCACACTCGCAATCTCTCTTTCTCTTTTCTCACAATCTTACATCCTTCCAGTGTCTCATGCATGTGCCCCGTTTTGCAGTCTGGTCCATCAGTTCCGTCGCGCCGTACCTGGGTATAATTGTATCGCAGCGAAGCATTCTCCTCGTTCCTCCTTCGATCTTCCTGCCTCCTGCGGGACCAACCAACCTCGACTGAACTCGCTATTGTACATATGTACTCCATAGTGTACTGAGGGTCAGGCCAGGCATTCCGATTGCGGCACAACAACCTCTTCCTATATATCCAAGCAGGGTCCCAATGCGTCTCTGCTGCTCGCCCCGCAATCCTGCACCATCTGCTGTTATTTTATTTAGCTTTCCTCCAGGTCGGTCTGGAGGTCGCCGACCTGTTTCAAGCTGTCTTTTCTCACAATACAGTCCCGGGCATTTCAGGCAGGGCGTGCCATGCAGCACTCCGTACAAGTCGATCCGATTGCTATGAATCAATCAATCAACGCCTTTGCCCCTTGCAGCGGTCCATTGGGGAATGCCCCAGCAGCCCACCAGAGACCCAAAAAGCGCAGGCATGGCACGGCATGGGGCCCGGGGCCGTGGCAGACATCTGAGCGGTGGCCCAAAAAAAAAGTTTCCTTGCTGGAGGGAACCACCGAAGAAATCCCTAGACTTGCACCAATCAACAGAGCCGAGCCGCATCTGATGTAATGGCTTGTTGTTCTCCAAGGCCCACGGTCTCCTTGCCGCCGGGTGCAGGGCTCGCCGGCCTGGCTGCCAACCAGCAAGCCCTGCCCGACAGGTTCCCTGCCCTCGTACCCAGGCGATCGCCCTCCTACGCTACACGTGTATAGAACCTACTAGGTACGCTGTTGACGCAATAGAAGGCTTCAAAATGGGTAACAATCAGCACCAAATCGAGATCTCTTGTTCCACCCTTGACTGCCATGGCAAGAAACAAGCTGAACCCTCAAGCAAGGCGAGTATGCCGTCGACAGTGGACACAAGTTCAAACTTTTCAAACGAAACGACTCGGGAACTTCTGCCCTCGCCCTATCTCTCTATTCCCTCAGATCGCTTGCCGAGCCGCCGCCGTATCTCTCGTTCCAGTTGCCTGCAGACGGAGGATACAGAATGGTAGTACAAGCACCGCCCCGAGTGCTGCACAAAGGGTTTGATTTTGAGAATTTCTACAATGTTACCTCGGGACTGGGTGGGGTGGGGCTGTATGCATTCCTCTTCGGCCTCAGTCCACTGAAACTGCGGAAGACTCCCAATGGGAAAATCAGAATTCCGTCGGCAAAAGCCCCACCAGGTTCACTATCCATCTACCTGTTGGCCAAGCTATTTCGGCGCCATGATTAGCTTCACCCTAGGGGGGGTTTCTGATTACGCCCAATGGCCCAGCAGCGGTGCTCCATGCTCGACATCAGGGAGAGAGAGAGAGAGAGAGAGAGGCCTGCAGTAGCCACATGCCGTCGAAACCACCTGCCCGACAAAGCTGCCCTAAGATCGTGTGCTCCGTAGCACGGGAGATGTTGCTAGCCTATCGGCAATGCGTGCGGTGGCGCTGCCTGCCTCTTCCGAGCATCCAGCCAGCGATTGCCCGCTTCCGGAACCCGGAGCGCTGCGAGGAATGCCATTGATCCAGAAGGTCCTCGTAGCGACGGTTTCACAAGGGACCGACCTACACTAGCGGGAAGCGCCAGTTCTAACCTCAGCACAAGAACCAGTGAAGCTTATAATATGGCGCCGAACTATACTGGACTAGAGACTATTAGAGACCTGCGCCAAATGCGGGGATCAAACGTTGCTGCTTGCCTTTGGGCTGAGATTTGTTCGGCCGGGCCGTGGGGGCTGCAAACTGGCCCGAGGAGGCACAAGTAGTCTCCAGCAGGCTGGATAGTACCGGTAATGGCCAGGACAGCCAAGGTTCACCATGCTGACTACACTTGTACTGCTCGACAACATGGACGATATCATCCAGCTGACAATTGCTTGACATTCGCAACATACCCAGACTGATCTAAGGGCGTAGAGTTTCGCAGGCAATTGTTGGACTCGCGTTGTTCAGAGTCTCCCTGTCACAGGCGCTCAATTTTGATGAACCAAAGGTCACCAGGCCGGATAGGCTGCCGTATTTGCGTCTAACGACATTGGCTGTGTGAGTTTGTGGAAACTCAAACACTGTGCTTTCGAGAACTAGGGAGGAGTAGAACTGTAGAACTGTAGATCTGTTCAGATCTTGGCATGGCTGATCGTGCTGCCAAACCATGCGATGATTCAACCTGACGGCATTCACGCCCGCTCTCTTCCAATCCGGACCTGAATTGACTTGAGCTCTCTCAGTATGGCAGTAATGTCATCGTCACATTCATCGGCCCCCGCACAGCCGGAGACAGGCCGAGAGTGGCAAAACAGGTTCTCCGCGCAGCTCGCTGACCAAGAAATGCAATATCAGGGCTGATATTGTCAAGCTCGCCAATACACTTTGGGTGAGATTTGTTGGACCTCTAATTAACAGTCAGCATTCAGAGCCCTACCGCGGTGCACAGTACGTCGGGCTGGTAGGTCTAAGATACATAAGCCAAACTACATTTCCACACTTTGAGTTTGCATGATCAGGCCACAATCTCAGCACACACACAGCTGACAGGAGTTGTGGATAATATGGCTCAGCGAGCACAGCCAGACAGCCAGACAGCTCATCAATTGACGGTGACCCATGCACAACGCATGCAGCATGCGGGCCGCTCAGCTTACACGGTTCATCTCGTCTACTCCCGTTTGGGAAGCGCAGTGGGCAGCCGAAACAGCCAGCTGCAGCCCATCACAGCATGATGCGCCCCCCGAGTCTTGATCTGTTGGGCAACCACAGTAGAGGGCTGTCGTCGTATGCAGCGCAACCCACGGGGCACGCAAGCACCTGTTTGTTCTTCAGCACGCGCCGCCCGGGGCCCCTGTGCCACCCGCGCAGCAGGACGCATGCAGGTTAGACCGCGCATCTCCGGAGAAAGACCCGGCCAGTTGAGATTCCCATCTTTTCGCCCCCTTGTGTTTGCTGTTGGCTTGCGAGAGACGCCGGAGCGCAATCCCAGGGTGCCACGCCAGGTAGCCGATTGTACTGGTACCTGCCCACCCTCTGACTGCTCCCCCACGTGAGGTTGAGAAACTCGCGATTGGACGCCAACGTCGTGACCAGACCATCCATGGCCATGGCCCACAAATGGCTGGGGGTACGACCAGGGTGTAGCGCACTTGGATGGCCTTATCGAAATTGAGTTTCGACAGTCTTCCCACGAGTTCTCAATATAGCTTCACCAAAAAATGATCGACAGCATGTCTGAGTCGTTGGCGACATACTTACTTGTCATACGCGAGCAGCCCAGTCATCCCGGATAATTGGGTCGCTCAATCTCTGAGATATCCGCTCTTGTTTACCTGAGGTCTATGTCCTTACTGTTATCTCGCTGTTTAAGAAGACGGGCGGAAGAAACCGCTCTTGTTGTTGTCGTTCTTGGCTCTTGGAGGGGCGCTTGGAGGTGAGCCGCATCGATTCGGTTTCTTCGGCAGCAGGACTGCCTCGGAGCCTCCCGGAACGGGTTATCGGGACCGGTTGCTACAGTGCCACGGACGACGGTGGGGCCTGAACAAGCTCAGCGATTGTGCAGCAGGTGCGGCTCCAATGCTCTCGCGACGACGGAGCAAATGGCCCGGGAGAGTTGAGAACTCGACGATGGACGGCGATGATTCCGATCAAAAGGACCAAATTTCACAGTCGCAGAAGCTGGAAGCTGTGGAGAAGGCCGTGCGTGCCGTCACCTCGAGATTTTGAGGTTATCGCCAGTTTGACAGGTTTCGACCGAACCTCGCTGGGTCGGTGAGTTTCCATGGGATCGGGTCTGGAGCTGCCAAGCCACAGGCGCAGACCCTCAGTAATCTTTGACATGGCAGCATCGGACCGCGCCATTATCGGCTCATTTTTTGACATTTGAAACTCGAAGGTGGCATTCCGGGCCACCCATCCAACTTGAACAAACGCAGAACATTGGCCGTGAATAGCCTCATTGTGGAAACTGCCGATAATGCATCTACATCTCGATCGAGCGCGCGCATGTGCCCAACGAGGCAACGACCCAATGCCATGAAAATCGCGCTTTCGCTGGCACCCCCCATGTTTTTCTGGTTTCCCCGGGCCCTGGATTCGGCATGGATCTCGGCCGAGTCCTTACACTAGAGCTTGCAGCACACGCACATGTCTTCGCTGCAAGGGCAAGCTCCCTTGAAGGCCTTGGTCGCGACATGCGGCGGACAAGAACCTGGAAGAAGAAATGCCCGGGGTGTGGCTCAAAACCCAAGGAACAAGCTGTAGGGCCCCTGTCCGTCGAGAACAAGGGATGGAATCACTTGGGTCCTCGCAGACGTCAGGTTAACGTGTGATTTATTATAGGGAGCAGGGTCAGCGAGATGAACAGTGCTCGTCGGATACTGCCAGCTGCCTAACAGGATCACCTGTGACAGCGGCTGCGCCGGACATGCAGGCGCAAGTCAAGTCACACAGACCAGTTCAATAGCAGGTGAAGCTGGATTTGATATGTCGTCCCATTTCCCAGTCAGACCGCGTGCCTGTGGCAGATGCGAGTCGAGCGTCATCAGGCAACGTTGCTGTCTCTTCCTCGCGATCAGTCAGCAATGTGAACAGGATGGAGTCAGACCGCAGCGACTATGGGAGGCTTGACGGACGGTCACGGCGCTCGCGATGCCTGGGCAAGGCCGGCCTGGCGCTCAATGGTACCGTTCCAAGGGGTCTCGCGACGGCCTCATGTACCTAGCGTCCTAGCGTCCTAACCAATGGACTCGCACCAAGGAATCAGCAGCCGAGACATGTTGTGGCTGGGAGGGATTGCTGACCGTCGTCTCGCCAGGCCCAAGATGATCCGAGCGGGACTGACTGCCAGCGTCTGGATGTTGAGGCCACCACGCGCTTATTAGCAGAATAATAAACGCTGTTGGGGGACACTACTGTGTGTGTGTGTGATTTTGAGCCTCATGGACGATCATGGACGAATGTGCCGACATATGGGCGCCGATCTTCCCATCTTTCGGCCAAGCACTTGGAATGGAAGCTGGGCAGAACTGGCAGACTGAGCGCAATCGGCCACAGGCAGCACAGGGGGCGGGGACAGCGAGGATGTGCAGGTGTGGGGAAAAGGCATGCTGGCAACACACGGCTCTAATTGGCTACACTGAACTAGTACCGCACTATCGGTTTGTCGCCGTTCACAGCTACACAACACTTGCCGCTAGACTGACCGACTACCTGGGACATCTTTGGTGTTGTTGATGATCTAGTAGTCTATCTAGTGTCGTTTGTGTTTGGTATCTGACCGTCCTGTTCCAACAACGCTCACTCACTGCAACCATGCCGCTGAACCTCGAGCTGCTGTTCCTGACGTCACCATGAAATTTGCAAAGGAGCTCGAGCACGATCTCGTGCCAGGTGAGTTGAACCCCCCCCCCCGCTTCCCTGTGTCTGTCACATTTGGTGTTTATTGAGACTGTGGCTGACCCCTGCCTGGCTCAGAGTGGCGCATCAAGTACCTCAACTACAAGGCTGGCAAGAAGCACATCAAAGCTGTCGCCAGGGCCATCAACCGTGCCAGTGGTGCCTCCTCTACGAGACTGACTGCACAGGCCGACCACGCGCGCTCTGGTTCGGCCTCTGCCTCATTCAGGACCGCCGGTTCAGCCAACCCAGCACCTACCGAGGATGCTGCCGACCCCTTGCGAACGGGGCCGGCGCCTATGGGTCAGAGCCCGCCACGCTCAATCCCCATCAAGAGGCCTGCGCCCGTCGCCGGTGAGCGCCAGGGACTCATGCAAGGACCCGATTCGGACATGCAGTATGGCAGCTTTGTCCCGACCCCTCCAGAGCATGGTCCCGCTCCCATCAGCGAGTCTGGCCAGCCCAACCATCTGTTCGAGCTGCCAGACCCCGCCATCAGGGTGCCTTCCAATGCCGGTGATGCCCAGAGGCGGAATCCGCCAGCAACGCCTCGGCTGAATTCAGCATCTTCGGTCTACCGCCTCGCTCTCAACCGCACGGCGTCGAGGGCGGGGTCGCAGTCGGGCGTCCAAGCCGAGCGCACTCCCATGCCTGGCCGTTTTGCTGCGGCCGCCGGCACTACATTCCCCAACATCACCCCGAGCGATATGCAAACTCCGCGGGCGAGGTTGCGGAGGATGTTCTCCTTTGCCGGGCCAGCACTCGAACGCAATCGTTCTCGTGGCGAGTATGACATGCACGCCTTTGACGAGGTCCGGGAGAAGGAGACCGAGTTCTACGACTTCCTCGACAGTGAACTCCAGAAGGTCGAGAATTTCTACCGGCAGAAGGAGGACTACGCCGGCAAGCGGCTGGCACTGCTTCGCGAGCAGCTGCATGAGATGCGCAACCGGAGGATTTCCGAGATCGCAGAGGCTAGGCGCCACAAGCGGGATGGAGACCCAAATGGCCATGACGCGAAGGAGGGTGTCAAGAGCAACGGCACGGGACACCTTCCAATGCTCGACCCCCTCAAGGCCAAGCTGTTCAAGCCCGGCCCAAACTCAAAGGCCCTCCAGAAGATGCCTCAGACGCCAAGGCATGCTGGGCAAGACCCAGATGAGAGGCGCGACTACGTGCGGCGTCCTGACGAGAACGAGGTGCCATATCGTACGGCCAAGAGGAAGCTCAAGTTGGCACTGCAGGAGTTCTATCGCGGTCTTGAGCTCCTCAAGTCCTACGCCCTGTTGAACAGGACGGCGTTCAGAAAGCTCAACAAGAAATTCGACAAGTCCACGCACGCACGGCCGCCATACCGCTACATGAACGAAAAGGTCAACAAGAGCTGGTTTGTAAACAGTGACCTCCTGGACGGCCATCTCCAGGCAGTCGAGGATCTTTACGCCCGGTATTTTGAGCGTGGCAACCACAAGCTTGCTGCGGGCAAACTCCGCCAGCTAACAAAGAAGAAGCGTGACGAGTCCGGCAGTGCCTTTAGAAACGGGCTGCTCATCGGCGTGGGCGCCGTCTTTGCTGTACAGGGCGTCGTGCACGGGGCGCAACTTCTGTTCGACGAGGACGAGGTTGTGCGTACTCAAACGATATACCTCTTGCAGATCTACGGCGGCTACTTTGTGATGCTGTACCTTTTCAGCCTGTTCTGTCTAAACTGCAAGATCTGGACCTCCAACCGGGTCAATTACCCCTTCATTTTCGAATTCGACCCTCGGAACCAACTGGACTGGAGGCAGCTGTCAGAGTTCCCCAGTTTCTTCCTTTTCCTCTTTGGACTGTTTATCTGGTTGAACTTCACGAGATACGGATCTGAGGCCATGTATCTCTACTACCCCGTCTTGCTCATATTTGTCACCCTCTTGATCCTGTTCATGCCGGCGCGGATCTTCTGGTACAAGGCTCGAAGATGGTTCCTGTATTCTCACGTAAGTCTGCTTCATAGTCTTGCTGCACGCTCGCCATGCCGCCCGGGCTGATGACACTGATACTGATCGGCCGCAGTGGCGTCTGTTTTTCGCTGGTTTATACCCCGTCGAGTTCCGAGACTTTTTCCTTGGAGACATGTATTGCTCCTTAACCTACGCCATGTGTGTAAGTATTCTTCCCGACCTCCGCCCTACGAGTTACGCGTGACTGATCGACGACCAGAACATCGAGCTCTTCTTCTGCCTGTATGCCCATTCCTGGAATGAGCCACAGCAGTGCAACTCGAACCACTCGCGATTGCTGGGCTTCTTTGCCTGTCTGCCTCCTATGTAGGTAACCTCCTTTGCGTACATGGAATTCAGCCCTGCCACTTGCTGTCTTACCCCGGACATGAACTAACATGTTCACATGGACAGATGGCGTTTTCTTCAGTGCATCCGTCGTTATAGAGATACCCGAAACATATTCCCACATCTAGTAAATGGTGGAAAGTACACAGCGTCAATTCTCTCTGGTGTGTTTCTGAGCATGTACCGTATCAACGGTACCAACCGAAATTTGGGGCTGTTCATAGCCTTCTCCATAGTCAACGGCTTTTACACTGGTAAGTATCATCCTGGATCTTCATGGACGACCCTATGCAAGACTCGTACTAACATGCCTTCTCCAGCCTTCTGGGACATTTTCATGGATTTCAGTCTCGTCCAGCCACACGCGCGCCACCGTTTCCTACGCGACATCACAGCGCTCAAGTCCCGGTGGCCCTACTACCTCATCATGATCATCGACCCCATCCTCCGTTTCAACTGGATCTTCTACCCCATCTTCACCCATGACACCCAGCACTCCAGCATGGCCTCGTTCCTCATCAGCTTTGCCGAGGTCACCCGCAGAGGCATGTGGACCCTGCTCCGCGTGGAGAACGAGCACTGCTCCAACGTCGCCCAGTACAAGGCCTCAAGGGACGTGCCCCTGCCTTATCACCTAGAAACAGGCATCCCAGCGCTCACGAGCGCAAGAGTCAGCGCAGACTCGACCACGGGTAAGCAGCAAGGGCAGCAACAGCAGCAGCAGCAAGAAGACGACAACGACACCGTCGGCGGCGGCCTCGCGCCCCCTTCACGGGTCGCCACCTGGACAGGCGCCATCGAGAACCAACCACCGAGCGGGGCCACGTCCACTAGCGTCGACATCCCCGGCTCAGCCTCGGGCGCGCGCGCGGGCCTGTCCAGCGCCGCTACCATAGACGTGGCCGAGGAGGGCCGGACGCCCGGCGATGACTCGCTGCGGATGCGGCGGCGCCAGCGCGCCGACACTGTAGGCAAGAGGAGCATAGTGCGTATTCTTGCCGATGCGCACAAGCAGGATTTCGAGAAGAAGAGGAAGCCCGGCTCGTTGAGCAACGGCGCCGGCGGCGTTGTCGGGGCTGCGCGGCTTGATGGTACGGCGGATGTGGATGAGGACGACGACGATGACGATGACGATGACGATCTAGGCGCGGTCGATGACGGTACTGACGAGGATGAGACTGGATCTATGCTCGATGAGAGGATGGAGGTCCGGGAAGCCGAGGTGGTGCTTGGGAAGGGGAGGGATGGCGAGGAACGCTACTAGATTTGACGAGAAGCGCTTTAACGCAATTGGACGAGTGTTCCCCGTGTGTCATTGCATTGTGGCAGTGGGATGGACGTGCCGTGCCCCGCGTGAACATTCCAAAAAGCCGAGATTTGTTTGTCGCAGTCAGTTTACGGCGGGTACTATCGAGCTGACGATGGTGCGAGACATCCCACCTAGTATTAGTTAATACATATTTTGAGGACAGAAGGAGTAAATCCGCATCTGGCATCTGCGTTCATGGGAGCTGTGTTTCACGTTCTCCATATATAAGCTCTTCCATGGCTCTTGGCAGCCTGGGCTATACACACAAAATTCTTACATCTATTTCATGGTGAAGGGCTATCTGTGGATAGTTACAAGCAAAAGACAATCGCAGGTCGGCCCAAAGCAACAAATCTGTCTTCCGCATGAGCATGGGCCAAAGCCCTGGCTGACAAAAAATCGAGTTCCAATGCGCAAACCACCGGACTGGGCTGAAGAAGCACACAGTTTTTCCGCCATGCCTCATGACGCCCGCCAGAACAATACATCCCGTCATAATGGCAGCCCTGGCCTAATAGCAGCGGCAAAACACAATGCCCTCCCTATCCTCCCTATCTGTACAAACGCCTCAACTATGAGATGTACAATGCAAGGCATCTGGGGGCTGGGAGAAAAATCAAAATTTTGTACGAGCACGAGCTCACTTATGAGTTGAGCGACAGCCATCTTGTTCCACTCTGAGAGGGGCAACTATCGCAGACAACATACACTTCGCTTGCTAAAGGTCAGGCCCCTGGTTATCATCAAGACCGGAAGCTGGCTGTCTCAGTGTCCGCGGAAAAGGAATTGGAGATCCTCTGGTGTCAGTGACTCCATGGCTGCATCGTCATTGTTGATGGTGGAATGGATCATGCTGGCCTTCTTCTGCTGTAGTAGAACTGAACAAACTGTTAACGACTGCTGCGGTTGTGCTTTTGCTACCAGACAAAGGGAATACGCACCCATTCGACTCTCCACAGAGTCTTCAATGCAGAGGCGAGTGATGGTGCAAGGACGTGTCTGGCCAATACGATGGCACCGATCAGCAGACTGCCATTCTGCAGCAGGGTTCCACCATCTATAGTATAGCATTGTTAGCGATGGAGACATGGGCCAATGGCGGGAAAACCTACGGATCAACGATGAACACTTGAGACGCCTCGGTCAGGTTCAGGGCAACACCACCGGCCTTGAGTGAAACAAGGAAGCATTCCACCTCGGTGTTCTTCATGAAATGATCGATGGAGGCTGCACGTTGGGCTGGAGTCATGCTACCGTCCAGCATCACCGTGGTAATACCCGCACGTCGTAGCCGCCACTCAATCAGCTGCAGCATGGTGGTGAACTGGCTGAAAATGATGGACTTGTGAGTGGCCTTGTCTGACCGGAGCCTGTGCAGCTCATGGACCAGCAGCTCGATCTTGGAAGATGACGTCCAGTTCTCCATCTTAATACGGTTGATAATCGAAGATTTCTTGACGAATGCCTCGTCCTGCTCGATCTCGGGCTGCTCCAGGTCAATGGAAAGTGGAATGTGGCACTGGGGACAGTCTGGCTGGTCCTGCGAGCTGAGATAGCTCTTTGCACAAGAACGGCAGAAGTCATGCTTGCACCTAGATCGAATGGCTTCTTCCGCAGGCTCGTCACAAATGCAACAGACCAGAATGTTCTGCCCCCCTTCGGCATTCTTCTTCAAGATCAGATCTGGATGATCAGCCACCTGTCGCATCTGCATAATGAGACCAAAGATGTTGGCGTAGTTATTGAGGAGGACACCATGGGCGACATAGGTGTCGAAATCGCGCTGGCCGTTCGTCATGATGCTGTTGGCGAAGTCATTTTCTGCCTCACCGAAGAATTGGCGATCAACGTATATCTCCTTCACAGGAAGCTCCATCGAGTCCGTGTGATCCTTCTTGAGGCGCCTAAGCATGATGCGGTCAGTCATCAGTCGCAGTTTCCGAAAAGCCTCGGCGCCAGGGCCCATATTGCCATAACGCTGGATGGGGTTCAACAGTTCCTGGTTGAAGACAGATACATGCTGCATGCCGTTGTGATTGCACTGAGTGCAGCGGTGATCCTCGTCCATGGTCCACTCGAGCGACTCGCAGGTGCAGCTCTTGCAGAAGTACGATGCGAAAGGGCGTATGTTGAGGAAGCGAATGAGTGAGAAAAATTCACCGATCCGATTCTGCAATGGAGTGCCTGTGAGGCACCATCGATAGTCGACCTTCAACGCGAAACAAGCCTTCGCAGTCATTGTCGTCCGCGTCTTGATGCAATGGGCTTCATCGAGAAGAACGCGGTGGAATTGGATGGCATGGATCAGACTCTTCTCCTTGTGCAGGCCATTCTTCCTCTTGAAGCCCTTTTCCTGCTTCCGATACATCGACTCGAGGCTGTTGTACGACATGATGATGACGTCGTATTTCTTCAGCTCCTTGATGGTCTTGCCCTTGACCTGCGCATTGGTGCCATGATACACGAGCGTCTTCAAAGTACCGTCAGTGTAGGCCTCAATCTCAGAAACCCACTGCATTAGGGCGACGGGCGGAACCAAGACCAGAGAAGGCTGCTTGGCTGGATAGTCAGACATGATGAGCGAGACAGCTTGGATCGTCTTTCCCAGCCCCATTTCATCGCCGAGGAGGCCTCCCTTCCACTCGGTCTTTTCCATCGCCTTCATCCAGGCAAGACCCTCCAGCTGGAAAGGTTTGAGCATTCGGGAAATAGACTTCGGCTGCTCGGCCTTGCCGGCTTTCAGAACGGGCATGTCCCTGAGGTGGTCCCACATCGTCTTAAGAGTGGGATGGTGCTCCTCGAGTTGGAGCCTGCCGGTCCTAGTTCTCTTGTTGCTGGCGTACGCGCTGAAACCACGGCGGTGAACGCCCCGAATTCTAGTCGGGTTGTTTGTCGCAGCCGAGGGGTCAGCATCGTCACTATCGTTGTCTGACTCCGCGGTGAAATCTTCAGAATCGACATCACTCAATCCGGAGCCGTCGCCACTAGCTTCGCCAAGTCCTGAGGCAATGTCTTCGACTGTTGCTCTAGATCTGAGTGCTACCTTCCGGCCATTCGGTGGCTTAATCACTGCAAGACATCAGCAAAGGATCTTCAAGAGATGGCACGGTTCGATATTATTGGGGCTTCAGGCGAGGTACTGTAGGTGACCAATGCGACCGAATGACAGAGACACAAGAGAGATCTCTGGGGCTGAAGAATGGTTCGAAGAGTGCATGCATGTGGTGCCTTTTCAGAGGAAAAGATGGGAATGAATGTCTGTTACATACAAGGGAGATCCTCATCTGAGTCGAACTCAAGAGGAGCTGCAAGTTGCTTTCCCTTGGAAGCCGCTTGCTTTCCCTTCCAAGCCATTTGCTTTCCTCGACCTCTGACGGTGGTCCTCTGCTTCTTGGCTGGAGGGGCGAGTTCGGCGAAGTCAGAATATTCGTCATCTTCGTCTTCGTCTTCATCGTCGACGTCGACATCCGAATCCTGGATCACACGTTTGAGGGCCGCGGCTCGACTATCAGATGCTTTGCGGGTAGCCAATGCCTTTCCCTTACCCTTAGGGTCAGTTGCGGCGTAATCCTCGCTGTCAGACTCAAGCATGGACTGCTCCTCGGCATCATCTCCATCAGAAATGAAGCCCTCGACCTCACGGTTGAGTTCGTTTTGGAGCGAACGAGCAACCTGCTCGTCATAACGGATCCGTTGAGCATCCAGAGAATCATCCTCGAGATCGTAGTCCTCGCTATCAGGGACAATGGCGAGTCGGGTCTTCCGGGTGACCCTCGAAGAGGCGCTCACTGATTGATTATTGGCTTTTGAGTTCG
Organism: Diaporthe helianthi; assembly: GCA_001702395.2. Taxonomy (NCBI): domain Eukaryota; kingdom Fungi; phylum Ascomycota; class Sordariomycetes; order Diaporthales; family Diaporthaceae; genus Diaporthe; species Diaporthe helianthi. Next base: position 19,819 of record MAVT02000505.1, read on the forward strand.
ATGATAAGGCAGACCCACGGCCCTTGACAGCTGTGCTAGTTGTGTCGAGGTTGCCAGAGCGAGTTGATCGAGTGGACGTTGATTTGGCATTGTCGACCGGTGCGGGCGTGGCGACATTGCTGGTCAAGGGGGTTGAGTAACCTGAGGCGGAATCGGCGGACGAGTAGGTCGAATTTCCAAAAGAGGAGAGTGACTCGTTGGCAGCAGTAGCGGCAGCAGCGGCAGCAGCCAAGGTCGCCTTGCTAGGACGACCGCGGCCACGTTTCACAGGCAGCGAATTCTTTGCTGCAGATGCAGACACAGATGTGAATGAGGTGTTCCCAGTGGCCTGAGAGCTGTCGCCTGAAGCGCAGTGTCAGGTCAAATATGTCGTACTTGTTGAACATCTGGGGATTGGACGTACCTGCATCACTGGCCGCGCCCGCGAGCGACTTTCTAGTTCGTACCATTGTGACAACCGATGAGATTTGACGCAGGTGATGCCACGATGCCACGATGCCACAAGGCCACAAGGCCACAAGGCCACAAGGCGGTACTGGCGGGTGAAACACGTAAATGGTGACGAAGGAGGACGACGAGGGGTGGTGGGGGGTTTGTCAGATCGGAGGACTTATACCAATGGAAGTCGTTGTGGAGATGCGCCCTCTCTCCAATGGCCAGCTCCGGTGGGTGTGGAGAAAAAGAAGAGGAAGAGAACCGGGCCAGATGATCGGCCAGAGAGTGAAGATGGAGGAGGTGGTGTTGTTGTTGCCGAAGAGAAGGTTCAAGATTTCAAAGCCCAACGCTGCGGGTGTGAAGAAGAAAGGACTGCTGGTTAGCTCCCTTTGCCACCTGCTGTGCTTCAATTCAATCGCCAAACTCAGGCGCGTTGTCAGCTGAAATGGAAAGGGCGACAACCGGGGCATTTGACAATAAAGTCGAGTTAGATTGGGGAAGCAGGCAGGGATCAGGCAAGGTAATTAGGTACCTGACAGGGGTGTAAGTGGTGGCCATGGGTCTAAAGTGGTTTGCAGCTTGGGAAAGAGCACGGGACAACGCGTTTGAAAGGTTGTGCCCAAAGCGTTGGTGCCTTGCGGCCGTCGCGTAAAGTGAGTCCGGCAACCCCCACCAATGCCGAATGCCAGCGCCCTTTGGCTGCCTCGGACCGGAACTTCCTTGTCAGTTAAGCAGATTCATGTTTGCCACCAAGCCAGCGCTGCCTTTGTGTGATTTTCAACAACTCCCCTCAACCGTGAGAACTTTCTACCTTGTTCAGAGCAGCGATTGCTACCTCTCGGTATCATCGGCAATTGCCTGGCTGATACTGTGGAACCCACTACAGTCATCTACCTCGTCTACTCTCTACCATTTGGCCCCAAGTCACCACATCCTCCCTTCCCACCTGCAGGATCTACAATTTACAGGGTGCGCTCTGCGAGAGAGAAAAAAACATGTTTGCACCCCCTCTCAACTGCTACAACAAGTTCGTCAGCTAAACATGAGACCTCAGGGCTGCATCCAATCAGAGAAATGGCCAGGATGGCCAGGACGGCCGTCAACCCGCCCGACGGTCGATTAGAGGTAGACGACTGCTGCTGCCCCACTAGACGCATCGCCAACACTAACACTGCTACCAGGTCCCCAGTCGGCTTTGACGGACTTTCTGGCATCACACAACATCTCAGCAAATCAGATTCGCATTGACCACCAGCGAAGAAGACAGGAGGCTCTGGCCGGTGATGACCAAGCTGCCTCAGGCCCGTCGAACGCCACTGCAAACGTCGCTGATGGGGTCGATGGGGCCGATGGGGCCGATGGTGGAGTCAATGGTGCGCCAGAGGACTCTAAGAAGGGTGGAAAGCGCAAGAAGGAGACAGAGAAGGCTGTCGAAAAGATCAAGGCCTCCAAGCGCTTCCAAAAGCGCAAGAAGCGTCTTCAATGCTCTGACGACGAAGATGATCTGATCAATGAATTGCTGAAGGCCAGCGGCCCCACCCCGGGCCAGATGGACAACTGCGAGAATTGCAACGTCCGCTTCACCGTCACACCCTACTCGCGCGCCGGTCCAGATGGTGGCCTCTTGTGCAATCCCTGCGGCAAGGAGCTTCAGAAGGAAGAAGGCCCAGCCAAGAAGAAGAAGAAACCTGCCGCGTCCGGCGGTGCCGTTGGCCGGCGTCGCAAGACTCAAAGCAACCTACTCGATGGCACTTACACGCTGGGAGCCAAGAGCCTGATGAGTCTATGCATCGAGACACTTGCCAAGAACATCGAGCTCGCAGATGACCTGGGTGAGATGCCCCCACGGATCATCGACAAGATTGCTCGCATGCTTTCGAAGAAGCGTCTGGTCGACCCCAATACCCTCAACCTCTTCCTCCAGCCGACCGCCCACGACGTCTCCATTTATGATGGCGCCAAGTTGAGCACGGATGACCTGATGCGGGTCTTCCAGATGGTTCCTTCTGTGAAGAATCTCAAGATTCGAAACGCCATCCACTTCAAGGATGAGGTCATGGAGTACCTCCTCTCGCGAGATGAGGTCGAGCTTGAGGGCTTGTACATGCACGGTGCCAATCTGGTCAGCGCCGAAATGTGGAAGAAGTACTTTAATACCAAAGGCCACGCACTTCAGAGATTTCAGGTCTACTACACGGACAAGCACTTCGATGATGGATGTATGACTGTACTCAGGACAGCAGCACCGGGACTCAAACGTCTGAAAGTCTACAACAACCAGGAGGTTGGTGGTGACGGCGTTCGCGAGCTGGTTCACCTGAAGCAGCTCCAGCACCTGAGTGTCCACCTCCACAAGCATGTGCATCCGGATGTCTACGTCGAGGTTTTGAGCGGTATTGGGGCAGGGTTGCGGACCCTGTCCCTCCGAAAGACACCGGAACTGGACAATACGGTCCTTGACGCCATCCATAACAACTGCTACCATCTCTCCAAGCTGCGCATAACCGACAGCGAGGTGATGACTGATGCCGGTTTCGCGCGCCTCTTTACTGGCTGGCGCAATCCAGGCCTCACTTTCATTGATCTCCAAAAGTGCCGACAACTGGACTCGCAGAAGCCACGCGAGAACCCCGACGACATTGGCCTGTGCTCCGAGGGTTTTAAGGCTTTGATGGCACACTCTGGCAAGACCTTGAAGAAACTCAACCTGCACGCCTGCCGCCATATCTCAAAGCTGGCGTTTGACGAGGTGTTCAGTCTCGAGAAGACATATCCGGAGCTCAAGTCCCTCGAGATCAGCTTTTGTGAGGAGGTCAACGACTACGTGGTGGGGTGCATATTCCGCAGTTGCCCGAACCTCAGGGAGCTGAACGTCTTCGGATGCATGAGGGTCAAGAATGCGAGGGTGCCAAGGGGCAAGATCCTGGTCGGCGTGCCCAATGCTCTCGGAATGATGATTGAGGGTCAAGAATGAGTTGTCTCCAATATGTTTTTTTCTTCTTTTTTTCTTCTTCTTTTTTTGTTTTCTTTCGGGGGGAGTTGAAATGAACTCGGCCTGTCATGATATGTCTTTTGCTGATGCGAGACGACGCTGGAGATAAATTGACCGTGTATCGCCTTCCAAGGGATGAAATTTTGGCAGTGGGGCCTCAGATACCCTTATTGTGATTTGTTTTTGTTGGCAATTTGGTCAATGAACGTGTAATTAACGACAAGAAATAGTTGTAAAGCGGGGTGTTGTGTGTTAGCAGTGATCTTTCATAGGCTGACTTTGTTTCTTTGCTGGCGTCAAGGCCCACCCATCTACTGTTTTTCGAGGTAAAGGACACCAACCGGATGCTTCTGTATTTGGGACACATCCCGCATTTCAAACATTGGAGATAAACGGCAAATGAACAGAGAGTGTAAACAACTATGTGGTATCTTCTTTGCCATTCGAAACTGCAATCACTACCGGCCTCATAATCCATCCCATCGTTTCTACGTCGAGTCGACGAGTTCAGTACTCGTCGATCCACATCCAATTCATTCTCCGAAGTCAAACTCAGGGGATTGCAGGGTCGACATCCGGCCGGTCGGAGACGGGAGCTCGTCTGGCCAGTACTGTTCAACTTCTGGACTCAAGGGATACTTGGCAAGTTCAGACTGGTCCTGCGCTGGGATCTGGTCCACCTCGCTGGCTGGTGCTCCCTCACTGGCCGGTGCTCCCTCGCTGGAACGCCCGTCCACACTTGCCACCTCATCCTCGCTGGTGGCCTCATCAGCACTGGCCGGCCCCCGCGCTCCATCAACGATTTTGTCTGTGACCAGAGTGTCAGCGCCTTTGTTTCATGGGAGTACAGCTCATGGGCGGCCACTCACCGATTGGTTTCATGCCCGCGAACCGCTTGCATATCTCGGAGCCCTTGCCCAGGGCGGCGAGCTGCTTGTCTAGATGTTCGCGCCGACGCAGGTTGTCGCTTGATTCACCAGCGACACGGTCCACCAGCTCGGGGGGTAAAGAGCACACTGTTATGGGCGAGAAGATGTCCGGGAGGGCCTTCAAGAGCTTTGCCTCGACCAACTCCACAGCGACATCGTCTATGAAGCGCTTCAGCGCGACCTGTGTGACTACGGTCAGTACTGACTCAATTCACGGCAAGTAAGGCGCACACTGTGTCCTACTCACCTTGTAGTAGGCCTCCAGACAGTCCAGGGCCTCGGAGGCGGCGAAGCGGTCCATGTCTGGCTCATCACGATTGGCAAGGGCTTCCATCAGTCTGGGCAAGTCGACGTAGCTGTTCACATGGCAACTGGTTGAGCCCATCTCATCCTCATCTATGCCGAGGCCAGAGACCAAAGCCCTACGAACCTGAACCATGCGGCGCTCATTCCGGACTTTTTGAATGGTCTCCGTAAAGTAATGGCTGTAGGTCACAGGGTGCCACTGTCTGTGAGGCTCCAGCAGCTCATCAGCCTTCAGTTTCATGTCCTTGATGATTCTATCCAGGTGAGGCTCGATAATTTCCCGGGTGATGCGTTGGCCGGTTGTGCCGTCCGCAATGTGCTCGGAAACGAGGGTCAGCAGCGTCTTCGCCGCGCGCGCGACCGTTTGGCTGTGACCATCCAGGATTCCCTTCCAGAGACAGCATTGCTCCCTGAACAGGTCTTCGACTATCATAGGGCTGAAGGTGCCGGGCAGCTCGCGACCACGGGTGCGGGACATGAGTGTCTGGATGTGCGTGATGAAATCGCCCCGGGTAACCTGCACCCTTTGCGAATCAGCCTCGTCGAGGTCCTCGTTGACTTCCTCGACGATGTAGCGATGTGAGCCGTGGACCGAAAGATGCTTTGCAAATTCCTGGTTACAGTTCTGGACCACAGCACGCAGCCGTTGAGAATATCCGTGGTCAGACTGCGCGTCTTCGAAGAACGCATCATTGTAGACCCCATCGATTGCGTACTTGACTAATGATTGGAACCTCATGCTGACTCCGAGAAGGTATTTTTGCCGCTCCTCTTTGCTTTCTCGGCGTGGGCCCATGAGTTCAAGATTCTTGCGGCAGTCTTCAAGCTTTGACTCAATTTCTTTCACGAGACTCGGAAGCTCCGAGGAAATTTGTTTCATCAATACGTTACTGAGTCGTGGTTTGAGGCTGTAGATGCCTAGCAAGTGAGGAGGAACTTGCGGCCAGATGCTTTTGGAGAAGAACTTGTCCTCGTCGAGGTTTCGTGTTGTCACGCTGAATGCGTGTTTTTCGGAGTCCAAGTTCTTGAGGACATGCCATCCAAGACGGAAATCAACCTCCTTGTTCTGGGCTAGAGAGGCGAAGTACGTCTCATTCTCGGAGCCTGCAACAAGGCTGTCAGGCTTGGTGATGATACCTATATGCACAAAGAGGTCAACAGGTGGAGATCTTCGTCGAGGACAAATTTGAGAGGATGACTTAAATTGATATTCCACTGATGGCTGCAGGGAGTAGTGCCGATGGGTAGGTAGGTAGGATGCCATGAAGGCCGTGAAGACTGAGTGATTACCGTGTGGCAGGAGCAGACGGCCACTTACCCATGGTCCTTTGTCCACCCGGATCAGCTTTCTTCGCCATCTTCAGGACAATCTGATTGGCAAGATCATTCTTGGCCGAGATGACTGCCAGAATCACACTTCTTGGCTCTCTCACTGTAACAATGCCGTCAGCTCCACCCATGGACCGAATGCTGGAGATAAACGCCTACTGTATTTTCTCACGACACTCTTGATCAATTTCACATCGTCATCAGTCTGGCTCTTGGTGGGAGAATGAATCAGACCAGGCAGATCGACTATGGTCAAGTGAGAACGGTCAGGGCCTGTGATCTCAACCCTAAGCAGATCCTTTGAGAATGTCTTCCCGTGTTCTTCTATCCCCATAGCAGACTTGGCAGCCTCGATCATCTCACCCAGGCCGTCGTAACCCTCCAGCTCCTTGGTGAATTTTGAGAGTAAACGCTTCTCCTGTTCGGTTCGTGACACATCTGGCACGATGGAGACGCTCGACCTGACGTCGGGCGTCCGGCGCAAGATTAGCTCGGTAGGGAACCTTGTACACGTGTTGCTCTGCACAGGGAATGAGACACCGGAGATGGCCTCCAGTACGGAGGACTTCCCAGCCGACTGATCTCCGCAAACAATGATCTGAGGAAGTGAGACATAGTAGTCAATGCCTTCGGATCGAAGTTGGTCGATCGAGTCCAGAAGATCGAGCTGGTCTTTGGAGCGGAGCTGGCTCAGGGCGTCCGCCTGCAGTTGGGCCACCACCATGATGAGATGGAGTGTCTGGTCTGACAATATCAGGCGACTAATAGGAAATAGAGACAGATGTGCGAGGACGATGACAATGCAAGCCTGGCTGGGTGAAGAAACGCACCAGGTTCTGGCGGCATTTCCCCCCAGGTGCCCAACTTATATGTTATTCAGAGCCATGGGCCCGCTTGTATGATTGGAAGCCTTGCCTCACCAAACGGGGATCAAATGGGCCTTTTTCCACTTGGAGATGGGCTTGATGTGGGCTGCCGCTTGGGATGCGGCGCAAGGGCGGCCAAGCTGCACGAGGCCTACCAACAGAGAGGCAGACATCAAGCTAAGTGTGCCGCCATTGGGCAGCTACGCGATTATGGACAGTCAAAGAGGCTCGCACAAGCATCCGACAAATCTTGGACATCCTTCTGGCAGATCTATGATATCAATCCGAACGTGGTTGCATTAGCTGGTCGGAAGACTTGGGCATCTCACGGTTGGGGGCCAATGGTCAAGCATTTGCGATCCGTTCAAATGCTCTCACAGCACGCCGAACAAGTGCTAGGTATTCAGGCTGACGGAGCAGTGGTTGTATGGTTTGATTGCTTCTGTAGCTTCCTCGGTCGTTCGTCCCTCCAGCCTCCGCGACAGCAGAGGACTCCCATCGGTTGTAGCGTAGATATGCCTAATGAACACCGCCTGAGTCGCGGTAAGAAAGATCGGCCCGTCGCTTTGGTAAGCCAGGGGCCGTTCAGTACTGGCGCATAGGCGGCTTTTTCGGGGCCAGCAAGCATCCCTTGGTCCCGGCCGCCGCAACGCAACTCCAAAAAAGGGACCACCGCATAGAGAGGCCAAATTTGCTTGCTGTCCAGCCCAGCGCGACGCACCCATTCGCATGCCAGCTCCCGATCCGAGTTTTCCGACTTTTGCTCCCCTCCCCTCCACGTTTAAACCCCTCAACGCAGGCAACTCGTGTTGCCAATTTTGTCTGTCCGGCCAATTCTCAATTCAGCGACGCGACGACCCGAAAGGCACCACACCCGCCCTTGCAACCACAGGCCACGCCCCCGACGCCGCCGCGATGCGATGGCTCACCTCGCTCGCGGGCTATGTTGCCCCCATCTTCCTGATCCTGTCGCCCGTGCTGTCCTATAGCGACCAGGCAATGTCAATGCACCGCAACAAGTCGAGCGCCGGCTTCTCCCTGGATATACCTCTGATCATGCTCATTGCGTCCATGTTCAGGTGCGTAGCTTTCTAAAATAGTTCCTGCAGAGTTGTCGTCTGCTCTCGTGACATTTTGTTTGGTGCTGACATGTTCTGGCACAGGATATTCTACTACCCGGGCTCCCGATTCGACACCGCGCTGCTCGTACAATCGTTCCTGATGGTGATAATGCAGCTGCTGCTGTTGAAGATAGCCCTGGACCACCGCCCCGGCCCCGCGTCCAAGGGCGGTGATGCGGCGGTTCCGTTCGCCGGGGCCAAGGACGGCTTTTTCGAGAAGCCGCGCCCGTATCAGTTCTGGCAGTGGCGGTCGCCAAAGCCGTGAGTTTTGTTGTGGCTCGGCCCTTCTTCTCCCTCAGAGGCCAAAATATAAAGGTTGTGCTGACTCTGCGGACATGACAGGTACTGGCAGTTCCTGCTCTGGCTGTTCATCATCCTGATGGCGCTCGAGCTCGCCCTCGCGCCCTTTAGCGGTCTCTACGCCTCGTACTCGACCCTGCTCGGTTACATTGGCCTCTCGGTCGAGGCGACGCTGCCGCTGCCCCAGATATTCGCCAACGCGCGCTCCCGGTCGTGCAAGGGTTTCCGCGTCTCCGTGCTCGGCAGCTGGCTCGCCGGTGACGCCATGAAGATGTTTTGGTTCTTCACGTCCGTGACCGAGATCCCCTGGGCGTTTAAGCTGTGCGGCATGTTCCAGGCGGCCTGCGACGCCTTCCTCGGCGTCCAGTACCTCATGTATGGGTCCGGGGAGGGTAAGCTGAAGGACGAGGGCGCTGTGCCCGAGTGGAACGGGGAGATGAAGAACATGGCCGTTCCTCCGAGTGGTTTGCAGAGCGGTCGTCGGACGCCGTTCGAAAAACCGTTGTGATGGGTCTTAAAATCTATTTATTCATTGCGCCAAGCGATATTATCTAACACATACCTAACACATACCTGATCCATGCAGTCAAACAGGCCTGTAGGTGTGGGCCTGTTGGGATGGCTCCCAATCAATTGACTAGATGTCAATGCATTGCGCTTAATTTGACAGCCCGGCGCTGTCCTGTTGATTTGCATTGCTGATGTCTAGAATTATCTAACCCCGTCACACCTCTCCGCTTCCAAATCCCAGGCATGCCAATTGAAATCTGAGATGTATTGCAGGCATGACTTAATGAACTCTCCGCATGGTAAGTACACCATCTTCACATTGAGTCCAACCAATGCCACAGTGCTTATCAGTGGGCTCCTTGAAGAAAAGTTTCCTGTTGAGAGCTCCAAAAGAGACAGACACTGGTTCAGAGTTGTGACAATTAAAACTACAAATGAAACTACAAATTTTTACCCCCTTGCTAAATTTATAA
>MAVT02000506.1:0-28977 GCA_001702395.2 Diaporthe helianthi
TAACTATAAATTTATAGTTATTTTTGTCATAACTTTATATATTTATAAATAATTAGGAATCTAGTAATTATATTAAATAAAGAGTTTTAAAATATAGTAATTACTTATAAAATTTCATTTCTTAATAATTTATGAACCTACTAATAATTTTCAAAATACATTATTTTTATAAAAAGTAGAATAATTACTTAAAGAATAAAGCTATAATATTATTAATATATAATTACTATATAAATTATAAAAGCTAAAGTACTAATATTTAAGTAAATTATTAAAACTATATTTAATTAAATAATTACTAAAAATAATTAAGTTTTATTTAAATAACTTAATTATTTTCCAACTTTATTATAGTAATTTTAGAATATATAGCTTTAATAAAAATATAATTTAGAGAGGTTTATCATAAAATCCTTTTTTTATTTAAAAAACGTATAAATAAATTTATTAAGCTATTTATATAAATAAAATTTAAATAGTTTATTAAGTAATTAAAGATAAAGATTAAATATTATATATTAAATAACTCATTAATTAGCTAAGAATCTTATAACCTAGCTTAGTTAATATTAAATAAAAGTAACTTTAGTAAATTTTTATAAGGTAAAAATAAACTATATATCAACTATTTTAATTAGCTATAACTTTATTACTAATAATTACTACTATAATAATTCTAGCCTAATGTTATAGCCGCACTAGGCTAGGTAGCTAGTAGGTAGGTAACTAGCTAAGGCTATATATGGACTACTTATAGCCTCTAAAGCCCTTAGCTATTTTCTATAGTCCTTCGTTAAAGGCTTCCTTTTCTTCCTCCTTCTTTCTTAGGTAAACTAGGTATTATTCGAAATTCTATAATTTAGAGCTAGACTTAAGAGCTTTACCTCTCCTATGTCCGTCCCGTGATACCTAATATACTAGTTACTTATTATTTAATAGTAGCTTAGTTAATTTAGTAGTTAAGGCTTTATTAGTATAATTTATAAATAATTATCTTAAATTTAAGCAATTTAGGCGATTTAATGTAGATTAAAAGCAGCTTTAAAAAGTTAGTATTAATATACTAAGCTTAATTATATTAAAGTATTTAAATATTATTAAGTTAACTATTTTAAATTTAAACTAATTAAACTACTAGTTTAATTAGTAATTAATAATATAATATAATAGTATTATTTTTAAAGTTTAACTTTGAATATAACTTAACTAAAGCTTTAGAAAAAACCCACTTACTATTAAATAAAGCTTTATATAAAGAAAATAAAATAGCTAAAACTAAGTTTAGTAGAATTAAGTTTAATTCCTAGTATAATTACTAACTTATTCTTTTATTAAAGTTTTCGATTTTATACTAAGTTAGTATAAAGTACTTCTATATAACTATAGTTTCCTTTTTAATAGGTCTTTATAAGTAATAAAAATTTAAAGGTATATTAAAAGCTAGGGTTTAAGTTATATATATTATATTATATATATTACTTAATAAGTTTAGAATTATAAATACTTATAAAATTTAAATATTAGAAATAAACCTAGAACTAGTCCTTCGTATAAATAGAATATATATATAATTTTCCGTTATTTAGTACTTTAATTTATATCTTTTGAAAAGTAATAAACGTTATTTATACTAGTAATAGCCTATATACTCTATATTTACTTCATAAAACCCGTAGTATATATCTTTAAAGGAACCTTTTTTATAAATTAATGTACTAAATATTAATACTATAAATATCTATAAACTTTTCTAAGTCTCTTTACCATAAAAGCTACGGGAAGACGTAACTATTACAGTAGGTGTGGGTCGGTGGGGTATTACTTATCCAAATAACGTTTATTACCCTTAGAAAGGTGTACTGTGTATTATATCAAAGTGCACAAGACAGACCGGTCTTGGGTCGGCACACCTTACTGTGCTATGTAAGCAGCTTCACCAACCAGAGTCATGGACAATTACCAACTATGGCTGTGCAAGTTCCACCTCCATTGGGGGCTTCTACTCCGTATAATCTGTACAGGCCGATGTCCCCTTTCGCACAAGGTAACCTTGGCCGCTGCGGACGGCTCGGCGCCGCGAACTCCCGACATTAGGGCAATGTTTCTTGGGGTGGGCGGTGCGATCCAATTCACCCCAGGTCCTGCACAGAGTGTGCAGGACGGGACTGCGCGTGCGATGTGGTTCACGTCTCTTTGTTTTATTGGGATGGCCAAAAATCAGGCCGGCAGGGTAATGTAGGCGCTGGGATAAAAGCTCAGTCGCACCTGAGCAACCTCAAACCTGTCCTCCAGCCAGAATTAGGACACCGCTCAGGACTACATGCCCTAGTCGCGTTCCCAATGAACCATGCTCAGATGCAATGCCTCCCAGCGGCAGTTCGGCGACTGTCCGGCTACTTTCCGGCTACTTTCCTACTAATCCCTCCGAGGGTAAGCCCCGAGGGTTGTGTGAGCACAGATTTGTCCCACGGCTTCATATCATTATATCCATACATCTTTGCGATTATTATACCATTGTATATCATGTCGCTTAGAATTGATCTGCGCGCCCAGAACAGTTAGCAACATCCTCAGTATGGATGAACAGGAACAAACAGGAGGCACTCACCAAGAGTCATGCTCATGCTAACATCCGTGTTCTCGACCATCTTGGAGAACTCCTCAAACGATATCTTGCCGTCATTGTCCAGGTCCGCCTCCATGATGGTCTTGTCGACGATTTGTTGGAGCTGCTGGTCCTTTAGGTTTGAGCCAACCATCATCTTCAGCACGATGAACAGCTCGCCGTTGCTGATGTACCCGTCGCGGTCGATGTCGTAGACTTTGAAGGCGAACCGGAGCTTCTGCTCCTTGTTGCCCTTGGAGCTGAAGGCGGACAGGCCCGAGACGAATTCCTGGAAGTCGACGTTACCACCCCCATCCTCGTCAAAGATGGCAATCATTCTGTGTGAGACAGGATATCAGCGCTTGTTTGGTACGTGAGCGAGTGGAGGTTGGACGTATAGACGACCTCGTAGGCATGGGAAGTTCGATGCATACCGTGTCGCAAGCGGGTTGGAGTTGATCTGAGGAAGGCTGAGGAATTCCTCGCGCTCGATGGTACCGGAGTTGTCCTGAAAGTAATTGCACGACGTCGGTCAGTGGCTGAGCTCGCTGAAAGTATACTTGTCCATCTTGCTGGTTGTGACGAACCTTGTCGAGCTTCATGAACCGCTTCCTAAGGCGGTCCACCTCCTCTCGATCAACTGCACGCGAGCTCGGTCAGCAGTGGTTCGTGCCGTCGGGACGGCCACGACAGAGGCTCGGTCAAATGCACGTACAGTTGGTGCCCTGGGCAATGTTGTCCAGGACCGAGCTGGGAGTGTTGCCCATCTTGTCGGACTCGGGTAGCGCAGCGGCGAGGAAATCAGGGGTATTGTCACTGAACCAACAGCTTCGGTCGGGGCGTCTGGACTCGAGGCGGCCTCCACTGGCGCTCGCGCTCACACTCGCACTCGAACGGGCACCTGGTCGGTTCCTGGGTGTAATTGTCCAACTCCTCGTCCGTTCGTTGAGGTTGGACTGGCTTGTTCGAGAAAGGAGAGATGAGGAGAGGAAGCCGAAGTATGGGTCCAATAATACTGTAAGCAAGTGGTTGTTCAGGCTGAGAGAAAGAGCATGGATAAGGAGACATGCCCTCCGGTGGGGGTTGTCCCTATGTCTGTTATCTTATCGCATGGCGCCTCACCGGTTCACGTTAGCGTGTCAGCTAGCTAGCTGAGGCTCTTGGTATTACTCTGTAGTCTACAGAAGAGTCCTTTGTACCTATTCAGCCTTACTACGTCGTCTACAGGGTAAGCATTAGATGCACACTGCCCAGTCACCAACAGCAGTACTATTTTCCATGCATCCAAGCATAAATGTAGGACCTCCTTAGGAATCATGAGAGTACTTCACTTTAACACTTTACCTGCAACATGACCCAGGAGTGCATGTGATGCCAATAATCAAAGAAATACCAGAAGTCACCAGCAATCAATTCAGGTGCAGAATCCAAGAAACCCCAGCCCAGGATCTCGTTGGGAGATGGTGTCAGCACTCTGACACGGATATAACTGATTTGTCTGCAAAATTGGTGCAGATGTGTTAGGGGGCAAGGACCATTTATTTCACACAAATAACATGCCAGACATTTTCCAAATGCAACACGCCGCTTAAACAACAGGTTGATGCCAAAACAAGAATTTGACTGAGGTGACGCCCACCCCCAATGCCATTCACTTTTCTGACCCAACACAAACATGAGTGGTGACTTGGGAGATTACTGTTGTAAAATTGGAAGAAGAGAAATGAATGCGTCGCGTTCTAGTCACAAATGGGCAACTAGCTCCAGGGGCCTTTGTCTTGAAATAGGTACCTAACAGGGCGGCACAGCACCTAAGAGAGGCAAGGTAGTTAGTGCCTGGTGGTGCCCTTCGTGCTTACGTGGGGGAGGCTTCCTCTCCAAAACATTCAATTTCCAGCACCCAGAGAAAGGCTACTCAAGGGTCCAAGCCAGCTGGCCCTTACCCCGTCTTTTCTCCGGCGCAGCCTAGACAAGCAACAAACAGGCAAAGTTTTCACATCGGTACAGCGTCAGCAAAGCGCAGCACCAGCCCGAGTTTACCACCATCGAAGCAGCCCCACGACAGCGGTTTTCCATCGAAAAAAACCGAACGGCCCTTTTCGCATGATTCAGGCCATTGCATGGTCGATTTTTTTTGGCCGAAATCTCGCATGCTTGATGGCTTTTTGAGCGATCCAACCCCCGCCTCATCACTCCCAACTCTCCGCCTCACCCCCACTTCTTAGCAATGAACTCCCGCAAGATTAGAATCAAGAAACTCAACGTCAAACAGCCACTTTCCATCCTCAAAGAGGACGAGATCGATGCAACTGAATACGAGTCCCTTACCCAGGAACTCCAAGTCGCCACTGGAGTCGAGGCCGGCGAGGAAAATGTACGTATCACGTGACGTCACCAGCGTCGTATCACGTGACACCCCTTGCGACTACCTCCCTCCTTCTGTCCACCCTCCAACCCCTGCCCTTGCCCCCAGTCTCAATCTATGCCGCTAGAAAGGCTGTCCGTGCATGAGAGCTGCCTACTGACTTACCTGTGACAGGAATACCATTTACAAGTACTCTTGAAGACCGCAGGGCAAAAGGTTGACAATGAAATCCCTGTACCGCCACCGCAGGAGAGTACAACCTCGTACGAGGAGCTCTATAGCCGGCCTTACTCGGAACCAGCTAGCTACGTCCGTTTTAGTCAGACGGTTGAGGAGTGCATCGGCTGCAACTATGACATGACCGAAGAAGATGATGCCTTCCTCAGGGAGTACAACCTCAAACGGCCCGCTGCCCAGCGGCTGTCTGAAGATGATTTTGAAAGGATTATGGAGTCTTTCGAAGATCAATGCCAGAACCAGACGCCTTTCGCAGCTGTCGACAAGACAATCCTCGGGTATGAAGCCATGATCCATGAGCTCAACTTGGTGCTCCCTGCCAAGGTGGTGTCGCATTCAAAAGCTGTATATGACCACTGGAAGTCGCGCAAGGAATCCATGGGCAACGGTTCAATCCTGCCGAGTCTTAAGTTCGAGACGTCACAAGAGAGCGATGACCTGGACCCGTATGTCTGCTTCCGGAGGAGAGAGGTTCGACAAACCCGCAAAACGAGGGCGAGAGACGTGCAGAGTGCCGATAAGCTCAAACGCCTCCGGAGAGAGCTTGAGGAGGGCCGCCAGCTCATTGTGCTCACCCGGGAACGTGAAATCCTGAAGGGCGATTTGCTCCGGGCTGATAGGATGATTTTTGAAAAGAGAGCCCAGGTTAAGGAATTGAAAGCCCGTTTGGGTATCAAGGGCGACGATGAAGACCTCATCAACCAGAAGGTTAGTTCGAATCTCAAACGCTCTGTGCTCTCACCTGCTAAAATCACCCAGGCACCACCCAAGAAGAAGCACTCGGACACGCCAGCCGCACAGAGGGCAGCAGGTTCGGGGACCATCCGCCTGCAGCCACCAAGACCGATTGGTCCAGTCGAGGTGGAGTTGCCTTTGCTTGAGACCAAGCTCAATAAGCAGAATGAGGAGCTTCGTAGTGATATCATGACAAAGATCCAGAATCACCAGAACTGGAATAGGAATCATGTGGATCTCACCAAGAACCCGCTTCCGCCAGTCGAAAACCATCAGCCAAGTTTCAGGAAAGCCCAGGCTCAGTATCTCTTGACACCTCCCGCAAGTAGTGCTTCGGGGGAGTCAGCCGGAGAGCCAACCCCGATGGATCTTGACGACGGCATCCCTTCGGCGATGTTCCAATTCAAGGGTGCTCCTGTTGACGAAGATAGCCCACCGCAGCTGATTTCGTACCGCCGGCGCTTGGGTCGGCTCAACAGGATATGGATTGACAGGCGGACGCAAAGGTCGGCAAGGTCCCCACAGCTCAGCCCAGACACGGACCGATGGAAGTATGATCAAGATGAGAGCGACGACGAACAGACCGTATATGCGATCGACCCATATGACACAAGGAGCATCAGGTTCAGGGCGACGATACCGCTGTCCTTCCAAGACCCGCGGCGTCAGCAACGACAGCTCGAGGCTGCCGCCCAAGCGCAAGCCGCTGCAATCCAAGCTGCCACAAATGCACAACCGCCCCAGCAGGCTGCGCCACAGCAGGCTGCGCCCAAACCAGCTCCTCCTGTTGCTGTTGCGGCAAAACAGGACAGTTGAGCAGTGCAACTGCTGCTCGTGATTTCTTTTCTCGTCTCCAACTCCCATGGCGGTTATCCTTGGCAATGTATACCCCCTGTATTTTCGGTTGGAAGAGCATTGGCGTTGTGGGCATTGGGCGTTGTTTTCTTCGGTTTGGAGTTGGGGTTGGGGGAGGGGCTGACGGTGGCGGAATGTATAAGTAAAGTTGTAGCATAGAATTGCATGATCATGGTAGATCAGAGTTGGGTTCGACAAGAGAGGCGGTATAACAGGCCGGAATGAAGCTCGCCGTACCGGTGGGAGCACAAGTTACTAGACCAATGACAACTCAGGCGACATCCAACAATGCACACCTGCCCGTGTAGAGATCTAGATTCGCAGTTGTATCTGCCCACTTGTGACTTATCGTTGCTAGAACACTCTAGAGAGCTGGGCGGTTAGAATTTGGTCTGCATACCGTGGAGGGACGAGCTTACCCGTGGAGACACCCCGGTCATGTCCGGCACCAAGGTCCTTGGGCGATGCTCACTGTGGCTGGCAACGCTCGCAGGCCTGGCGCAGAAGGTGGGAAGTAGACTGAGAGAACATCCTGGCGTTCATGAACGGGACAGACTGGGTCAGACGTGAACGCGCGTGCTTCGGAGCTCGTCACCAAATGCCGAGGCCTCGAGCCCGGCAGTGCCAGGCGTGCGACGGCGAGTCGGCCATGGTGGAGAAGCTGTCGTCAAGCACTGCTGCCAGTAGAAATAAATAGAAAATCCTTGGACGGTGGATCAGGCAGGCTTCGTAGCCGCTGGAAGAAGCGCCACTTGGTGTTTTGCCATCAGTAGAGTAGGGTAAAGGACTGCGGTGGAAGGGGGATGGACGCGGAAGTAATTGTAAGCGAGAGGACCCATAGAGTTGACGACGTTGTGTGGGCTAGGATGCATGGGCCCGAGCGACTCAGGAAAGGCCGAGTGCATGTCTACTCCGTACTAAGGGTCCTAGGCACAGCTGCCCACATTAGGAAGTACCACCCCGGGGTGGAGTGGGGGATATCACTTTAGGGCGATATTACATGCGAACCTCGGCTCTTGCATATTTCTCTGCTTACACTCCAACTCCAACTACAACTCTATCAACCCATGAACCCATCGCAACCAACCTCAAGATCACAAATTCTCTCGCGGGTATCAATCCTGTCTGTCACTCAACGACCTCTCAAGACAGTAGACGAGGAACATTGCCACAAAACGCTGGCACCGACCCCGAACAGCCCTCCAACTCCCACTCTCACTGCCCACCACAGTCTGCCTAACGACGCAAGATGGGCCGCGCCGAAGTAGGCACCACAAAATGGGTTTCGAACCAGGCCAAGTCGAAGGGCCTCGGAAGGCTGCGGTGGTACTGCCAGGTCTGCCAACGGCAGATGCGCGACGAGAATGGGTTCAAGATGCACACGCAGTCCGAGTCGCACGTGCGGCAGATGCTGGTGGTGGGCGAGGACCCGAAAAAGGCCATCGACGAGTACTCGAACCAGTTCAACAGCGACTTCCTGCAGCAGCTGCGCACGTCGCACGGGACCAAGGCCGTTCTCATCAACCACTTTTACCAGGAGTACATCGCCAACAAGACCCACACCCACATGAACGCCACCCGCTGGCCCAGCCTGACCGAGTACGCCAAGCACCTCGGCCGGGAGGGCATCTGCCGCGTCGAGGAGACGGACAAGGGCCTGCAGGTCGCTTGGATAGATAACAGCCCCGAGGCGCTCAAGCGCGCCGAGGCGATCAGGAAGAAGGAGATGCAGGACAAGGGCGACGAGGAGAGGGAGCAGAGGATGATACGGGAGCAGCAGAAGAGGGCCGAGAAGGCTGCGGAGGAGCGGAGGAGAGACAAGGGCCCCGGGGCCGACGAGGATGAAGAGCCCGGGGAGAAGCAGGACCTGCAGATCAAGGACGGCGAGAAGATCCAGCTGTCATTCGGCGTACCGAAAAAGGACAAGAAGCAGGAGGATAAGAAGACGACGCCGGACAAGGGTACCGAGTCGCCAAAACCGGAAGGTGAGGCTGCCGCAGAGACCGAGCCTGCGAAGTCCGAGCCTACGAAGCCGGCCGGGTTCTCGTTTGGCGCCAAACCACCACAAGCAAAGAATGTGTTCGCGCAAGCAAAGAAGAACGCACTGGGTGGTGGTACGAAGAAAGCAATCAAGATCGAACAGCCAAAGAAGATGAGTGAGGCTGAGAGGATAATGCGGGAAGAGTTAGACAGGAAACGGTCACGAGAGTCATCTGGGGGAGGGTTCAACAAGAGACCGCGTCTTGGTTAGACAAGAGTGCTTCGAAGCGACTATGATACCCATTTTGTTTTCCACAACATTGAAGCCAGGCCCTCACCGTACGACAGGTTCCCACAAATAATTCCACGATCAAAGGCATCTTGATACCTAAATACCAACCAAATGTCCTCTGCAAATGGCGTCAACAGCAGCCCCTGCCCAAGGCAAGTAAGGCAAATTGCTGAGTGTGAGCCCAGTCTTTCTACAAAATCAGCAGCGAGATTTGCACATGAGGACACACGAACACGTCCGCCTCTTCATCTTTCACGGTGTACCGAGGCGTCCATCCCATCGTCAGGAAGGGGTTTTAGACGTTGAAGCCCTCGTACATCATGACGCCAATAGTATTCTTGCCGTATGCTTGGAACATGGCGATCCCGCTTCCAGCAGGGGTCCCGCAGTTGGGTTTGTGGCGCTTCCACTGGGCTCTCTGGCAGTCCTGAACAATCACAATGTCAGCGATATTCAGAGCGGAGAGGAGAATTGTGCGGCCGGCCATACGCACCTTGTCACAGAACCACGCGGCGGCGATCTGGTTCTTGCACCCACCACACTTCATCAGAGTCTTCCCCTCCGCCTTGATGTCGGCATTGATCTTTCCACAGCAGTGGCAGCTTGGCTCCCGGAAGCTCCTGGGGTTTCCAGCCTGGTAGTGATCCAGGGCAGCGAGGAACTGTCGCTTACCGGCGCCGCGGATGCCCAGGTCGCAAAAGACCATGGCCACTTTCTCATTGCATTGCATCTTTTCAACGAGGTCACTGAGGTTCTTGATGCGGGCCTCTTTGATAGTGGCTCCGTATTCCATCATGATGGCGGCAAGGATGACTGGGAGGTACTTTGAGTCGCCAAAGTCGACGGGGGAGTTCTTACCGGCAGCGCGGTACTTCTCGAATAAGTCGTCTCCCATGCCAGAATCAAGCTTGTGAAGGATGAGTTGGTCCTGGTAGAAGACTGTCAGGATACTGCCCAGTTTGAGGACAGAGATGAATATCCTTGCGATGCTTACTATGGATTCATCTACATCACCCTGAAGCTGATCAATGATACCATACTCCTGAGCGTAGAAACTGGCGACGGCAAGTGGGCATGCCGCGAGTAAGTTTTCCATCATGTAGGCAAAATGACGGTCATTTCCCTGTGTAATGTGCTTGATGATCTTGATGGCATGGCCGATGGCATCGTCATGCCCAAAGAGGGCTGTGGCAAGGTTAGAAACACACTCAGCTTGCTGGCGTGCGATATAGCCATAGCTCGTTCTAGAGAACGTTGGGTTACTTACTGTGTGCCCAGCGACCCATGATGACAGAGTTGAGGTGTCGTTCTAACGTCAGAGGGAATTCTGGTAATCAATCAACGTGCCGTTTGCACCGTTTAAACACCACACGCAGAGGAGCATGGACCCAAAATCGCCGCCGAGGAATGTAGTGCTTCTGTTTGAGCGGGTTCTGATGCAAGCATTGAAAACACGACTGCAGGCTGGAAGAGATCAAAGTCCAAGGGGACTGACTAATCAAGGTTGTTGGAAGAAACGCCGTTTGTAGTGCTGCTACGGCATGTGCCCGAGGCTGCTTGCCTTCCTCCTTCGGTTGAAGTCAGGGAAACAGGTACCTAGGTACGTACCCGTTTGGCTGACCATCTGTGACAGCAAATGGCCCATGATTCAAGTTGGAAATACTCTTTGCCAATGAAGACCTAATGGAAAAAGTCGCATTGGATGTGGTCTTCTCCTACTTCCTCTGGCGCTGAGTGTCCCAGCAAGTGAAATATGAAGAAGCATTTGGCACTGTGCTGTCCGGACACTCTTCTAGCCACCCTCAAGCTGCTTCCCGCCTCTAAATCGATGATTGTTCTATTGCAAAACGTCCACTGTATCCCGTATTCCCTTGGCTTGACTTGGACAAGAGCTTGAGTTTCATCTTCATCGTGAGTATGGTCATTGGGGATTTTCGTGTCATATTGGTGATGCAGAACGCTACCTGCAGAAAACCCTCTTCTAACCCGGGCCAGTCTTGTTTCCTCATGCAACTCCAAAACGCCATGCTTTCCTAAACCCACGACGACCAGATGTCGAGGATAGATTTTCCCCCAGCCAAAGAATCCGGTCGCATCAGAGAGCGCACCTTCTTCCCTGTCGCCGAGATACTATCAATTTCTTTTTTTTCTCTCCCACGAAATCCGGGTAAAAAGTTACAATGCACTTGGCTCGCCGCCAGAGCGAGCAGGAAGTCCATTTTTCAGCTCCTCCATCACATCAGAAGACAGAGCAGAACCCTAGTCCGCCTCGGTTGCACTTCCGTCGCGTCTGTAATTGCACACGTTGATTTAGTAAATGTCACCCACCATCTTCTTCAAGCCTGGGTCCGGTATGCGTTAACCCACAACCCCCCAAAACTGCCCGGAGCACCGCAGTTGGAGGGAGAGGAGAAAAGGGGGGGTGGGGGGAGGGGGTGTCTGCAATTGTAACTTACGGTATGTACCGAACCTTGTATTGCTCCTCCATCTGCAAGACCAGGTCCTCGGGCAGCTGGCCCATGACCTTTGTGGCGTAGACGCCCTTGACGTAGCCGTCCAGCCGCTGCCACTTTGCCACCCAGCTCTTGCCCGGCTCGGCCAGCGTGATGAGGCCCTCGAAGACGGACGAGGTGCAGTTGTCGACCTGTTCGTCGCTGCCCGCGAGGCCGAGGAACTCTTCGCAATTGGGGCAGCCTTCTCTCTTGAAGCGCTGCAGAGGTAGGTAGAGAAAGTTAGTATAATACAGGTTGCCAGCCAGGACGCAGGACGGGTGAGTTGAAGACGTGGTCGTAAACTGCAATCCCGTTCAAGGGCTTGGGTGGGAGGCGAGAGGTGGACTGGACGTACGCTTCGCACCATCACGATTGAGCACACCATGCATGCCCGTAGCTGGCGCATCTGGTTTGGCTGGACATAGCTTCGTGACATCTTGCCGTAGCGACGATGGGCTCCTTAGCTAGGAGGGTGGCTGGTCCGTTCTGGGATTTGGGAAGAGAAAGGATGTAGTAGAAGTTATAGGCTGGAGGCCACTGCGTTCGGACCTGGCCGATCAGCAGCCAGACAAAGAGTTGCGCCGGCAGGTACCTAGTACCGTCACTTATCACTGACTTATCGGGGCCCCTTTTAGTGAATATTCAGTGTCCTAACTCACCTTCTCCGCTACCAACCCGCCCGACATTCAAAGTCACACGGTCATGAAACAAAGAATTGAGAAGCGACCAACACAAGATGGAAGCTGAGACGATGGACGTTGATACCCCCGCCCAAGAGGAGGGCCCAGCCAAATCCTCGCGCAAGAAATCAAAATCTCACGAGATCTATTCCACAACCATCAGGAACCCCACCTTCGCATACGCTCACTTGGAACTCATCACCACCACCAACAACTCAACCCTGGATGAGCTCCAGCTGCGCTCTTACCTTACTGCCGCATTAAAGCAATTCCTCGGCGCTACGGGCTCAGGCATGCCCATTGACATTCTCAAGGTTCAAGGAAAAGAGTCCTGGGTTCGGCTCCCCCGTGAAGACCTAGGAGCCTTCGCAGCTGCTCTGACTGCATGGGCAGGGTCGGGAAATTCAACGGGGTTTGTCATCCGAGCAGCTGGGGACTGGCTTGGTGCACTCGTGGGACGACACGATCAGAGGAGACTCTGGGGAGAGTCATAAGCTTTTGCTTGTTGTGTGCGAAGAGGTATCTTTTTCTTGCCTGGGGATTCCCAAGGATACAAGCAACTATCCTGGTGATGGGGTCTCCCGATCCTGGCCATGTCATCACATCAGGCCAACCTAAACTGGCGCTCTGCTGCCTATGCGGTCCTCACCTTGAGACAAAGCTTTTCAACCCGCCATGTTTGACGGACACGAACCTGAGCGTATTTCCCACTAGAACCAAACGCCAACCACAACCAATCAATCCAACTCCCGAACATGCTCTGTGGTCCGTTTCTATATTGCCAGGTCTAAGCCCGAAGTAATTCAGGTGTTATCGGCTCACATCAGAGACGACATGATGGAGCTGTTGGCATAGGCCTGTGTTGTGTCAGCAGTGGTTCGCAATGCGGGACGACAGCGTCTGCCGGAACACCTACCATCGGCCGAATATTGGGGTGAGGAACAGCGTCGAACTTCTTGAAGTTGAGCTTGTAGTCGGGGCCAATATTGATGTAAGCGCCCTTGTTCTCCGTCATGTCGCAATACTTCGGAGCCGAGAAAACTAGAGCTAAAGTCAGCATCTTGATCAGCGCATAAATGCAGCACAGCACTTACCAGTGATGCACTTTCCGTCATGCTCTTCTTCGTATCCTTCCATGCGAACTTCGTGGCTTCTGATAATGGCTTCCAGACCGTTCTTTTCGCAGAAACGTTTCGTGACATCAGGTCCAAACTGCATGCCAACACCTCGCTTGCTGGGCCCGCGGCCAGGCTCGGTCTGTGGGTCTGTCCACAACATCTCCATCATCAGGCCAGCCTGCCCGGGCTGCTTCTGCTTGTGGCGGTTCAATTTTCGAATGTCATCCAAGGTGACATTGTCATCGGAGAAGAGGCCGCCGTGAAGCACAAAGTACTTGTCGCCAATCAGGGTAGCCAGGGGAAGCGCTGAAAAGCTCTCGGAGAAGAGCTTGAAGATGCGCTCGTTGTACTTGGCCTTGCATTCGCCCTCGAAACCATAGACCTTGTTCATGTCATCTGTCTCGTGGTTTCCACGGTTCAAGAAGAAGGCATTTGGCCTGAGCCACTTGTTGGCGTAGAGCAACAATGCAATCTCGGTCGACCAGGAACCACGGTCAACAAAGTCGCCGTTGAAAAGGTACCAGTGCTTTTCGCTGGGAGATCCGTTTAACCTGAAGAGCTCCATAAGGTCGAAGTATTGGCCTGGGATACTGTCAGTTGTGTTTTCCAAACGAAGACACGGGCATAAGAACTTGGCGTACCGTGGGTGTCGCCGCAAACTGTAAGCTGCACATCATCGGGAATCTTGACCTCCACCATTGTCGGCTCATCGTAACACAGCTTTCTGACGGCCAGTATAATCTGGTAGACATATTTCCTATGAATCTTCTTGCCGTTCTTGAATCGCTCTGTCATGTCATCAATGAACTCCTGGGTCATCTCGTCGCCGAGCCTCATGCCGTCGTAGTCTGGCTCCACGGCCATCGACGAGACATCGAGGCCTTCTGCAGCCGAGGGCGCATCGCTGACCTCGATAGCCGCGAAGAAGTCGTACTGGCGCACGATTTTCTGGCACTCAACAAGCTTGAGCTTGGCATCCTTGTTCCCTGGGTCGATCTGTGTGCATGTCTTGAAATCCTTGAGGGCATCCTTCGGTCGGAGCACGGCGGCATGGGCGATGGCACGGCGGTAATACGCCTGTGTAATAGAGTGGTGTTAGCCAAGGGGGACTATGGGAGGCGCGTGACAACCTGGAGCCTTGCAAACCTTGACGAAGCCTGGGTTCAGCTCGATGGCCTTGGTCGCATCCTGGATTGCGTAGCCGTACGCTTCTGTCTTGAGGTAGGCCTGTAATTGGGAATACCATGTCAGTCACGCGATCGCCAAAAGGAGCCGGCTTCGTGTCAAGCATTTGCGTGGGATTCGCACCTGCGCTCGGTTCGCAAAATAAGTTGGCTCCGTGTCGTCAATGTCGATGGCCTGCGAGTAGAAGTCTATGGCGGTTGGCCAGTCGTGCTTCTTGAAGGCATCGTTACCCTTGTTCTTGAGGGCAACGGATTTTGCCTTGTCGTCCTCTGACACTGCCATGGTATACTTTGTCTTCGTGCCCGGCGCTTGTCGAGATATGTGACTTGCTCTGGAGGAGGGGCAAAAGTTGACAGGGATGCGGAGATGGCTGAAAGGTTGGACAAATCCCAACGAGGTAGCGGGACAGTAGCAGGAACGGAATTCAAGCAGCGCGTGTGGCGTTCTTGGGAGAAGGGAAACCAGAAGGGAAACCGGAAGTCCAGGCTGAATCCAGCCAGGCAGCGTTCGTTTTGCGAGCTGCACGAGGCGAATTTCGTCCACCTGTGGAGGTAAGCCTGCAGTAGAAACTCGGAGACGTGCAGACTGCAAATACCTATCGCAGGGGTCCTTCGGCACCGATCCCGGGCGTTCGAAGCAGTTCTACATAATCTGTCTGTCCACAGGGATTCCCCGCGATGACGCTAGCCGGAGCACCTACCTCAGCCGACTCCAGCGTTAAATTGGCTGGTCGGTGCCTGGACGGCTACATCTGACAGGTAGCTTCAAAAAGTATGCGCCCCCCGAAGTCTTGTCGCAGCACCATCTGCCCACCCGCTCTTTGTAATTTCTGTTCCGCAAACCCACATCCCTCCCGCTTCAATCATACACCCGTCCCATCGATCTGCAGCGCACCTGCAAGCATGGCGAGTCCAGGCTCGACATCCTCTGCTCTCGTGCGCAAAAGGGCTGCGGAGATGGAACTGATGCCTCCGCCTCCGCCAACAAAGAAGATAAAGAGGCCGAAACAGGTTCTCGATGAGGAGACCTACACAGATGCCCTGTCGAAAATCATCGCGCGCGACTTTTTCCCAGGACTCCTGGAGAGCGAGACACAGCAAGAATACCTTGACGCATTAAACTCGAATGATCCCCAATGGATCCAGAGCGCTGGCCGCCGTCTCAAACATGTCATGACCCCAGGTCGACAAAGGCTGAGACGACCAGTGCAAACTCAGCCAGGAGGTCAGACACCAGTGGGCGCTGGAGGCGACACACCCATGTCCACGATCTCTGCTGCAACTGCAGCCTCAGCAGTCCCCGCGACACCCGAAATCGATACGAACATGAGCCTCGGCGCATTCCAGGGAAAATACACCAGCGAGGACAATGAGAGTTTCTACAAGCTCCTGGACAAGCAGAACCAGAAGAGGGCTGGGAAATATGGATGGCTGTGGAGAGGAAACAAACTTCCATCGAAACAAGAGCTGAAACAAATGGAAATCAAGGCAAAGCTGACGGCCAGTGGGCGGAAGTTGGTGGACGATGGCTTCAAGAAAGACAGGCTTGCAATCCAAGGCAAGGACGACAGGCCCGCTGTTCCCGACACATGGAAGTCCGACCCCAAGAACGGCCTGATGTTCAACCCAGAGAGCTTCGACGAAGACAGGTCAGATACAGTAGCCTTGCGCCTGCAGGAGGTGTCTCGCGCGGGACCCAAGACGATTGTGTATGAGAATACGAGGATGCCGGGACCGGCCATTGTGAAGGACACCGCGAGACCGCCATCTCCGACCCTCTCCACCGTCAGAGACGCAATCGCAGGCCGAAGGAGGCAGGGATACCAGGACTCGACTATTGCCGGGGGAGACGAGACGCCCCGAGTAAATCGATACGCTTTCGTGGATGACGAGGAGCCCGAGCCCGAATCATCGTCTTCGGCGTTGCCAGTCATCAATTTGGGTCCCGGAGATGATACAAAGAATCCATTCCAGATCCAGGAGCAGCGCAAGCGGGAGAGTCTACACCACCGCATGGTGGACCGAATAGCCCAATCGAAGCGTACATCCGCGAAGGTCGGCTTCGTAGGAAAGGTTGAGAAGACACCAGTCCCAAAGTTTCCCAACAGCCCACGGGTCTCGGGGGGTTTGACGCCTGCTGCTCAACGACTTTGGAGCCAGGTTGGTGGAGCGAGCCGGGCCTCGAACAGAACGCCATTTGCAGGGACGGTCACACCGAAAACCAAGGCTTCGGGACTGAAGAACATGACAAAGGGTTGACTGACTGAGAAGAGGCTGGTTTTTGAAATAATTTAGCGTATGATACCCAATAGAATAGACAGACTGAGAGATGACGAGATTGGAGCTCTGCTGTCGGCAAGTCCTCAGACCCAATATAGAATGGATATAAGCAGGTGATAAACGAAACCACTGGAGACTACAGAGTAGACAGAGTAGACTCTGTTTGGATAATGTCTTCAGCAAAGTTGTCTCGTCTTGTTCATGCAATTAAGCAGCACAAGCCCCATCGGGACCCCTGGCGATCATTTGCCTGCCGAGGCTCGTAGGGCTGATGCAAGGATTAATTGCATCATGGATGGATGAGAGCTCCATCCATCTCAGAATCCTAGCCATAAGAACTTCGCGACGACTCTCCCAGAAGTCAACTTCGGGATCCAGCTCTGTTTTGACTGTGGCGACTATGGCAGTAGACCCGTCATTCTAGGTACATCTGTGGCTCAGATGGGGCTCGTGGACTTCGCAATTGACCTGGCAGCGGTGCTGAATGCGTCCCGCTCAGTCGCATCCAAGCACATCGCCCTCAGAGCTCGCCAGGTCGATCGCTTTGGGAAGACTTCGAGCATAGTCGCCGCCGTGAGGGGCCAACAGCGGATACGACCTCACGATGTGTCTAGGGTCACCCCCACAGATACTGGTGAAAAGGAGACCACGCAGCCCTTGAACACGGACAACGGCACAAGAATACCTGCTGATACCTCGTCATCAAAGACCATACTGCCGGATAATGTTTCAGAATCGGCAACGACACGGAAACATCCATTCCCTGCGTCACTATCAGGAAGCGACGGTTCCAATCATCCAGAAGCCCAGGCCGATTCGCCAGGATCTAAAACACCGCTGGTGGTACAGTCTCATATAAAAGCCCCAACGGTCGATGAAGTTATCCCGCGGGACACCAAGCAAAGGCTAGAGAAGGACCCATCTCCAGGGGCCGAAGAAATCAAGCTACCCGAAGATGTGGGTTTCGACGGCCTGTTTCGAACTAGCCGGGGGCGCAGACTCGATCCTCTTTGGAAAGGCACCAAGAGAAATGAGAGGCCCAGGCAGCCTATACCTGGTGCTGTGGATTTTGGACACAGGCCTGCCAACCAGGGGTCGGCTATTCTCCAGGAACTGAGGAATCGAAAAAATGAAGCTGAAATGATCCCATCGCATGAAGTGGGAGAACCACAACCGGAGCGCTCAGCAGCGCCAACACAGGCTGCTGAGGCAGCACTGCCAGTGGACCCAGTTGAGACACGAGAACCTCAGGCCGAGTTGAAGACTGCGGCATCGGTATCTGAAAGCCGAAAAGTGCCCCAGCTGAGTGTTCCAGGCGCCGAAGCGTCGACTCTTCAGGAGCAGGACACTAGGCAACCCAGCCAGCGGGTAACCAAAGAGGACGCCTCCGCCATGGGCGAGCTGCTTGGTACCGCCACGAACGAGTCAAAGTATGAACTCAGGGAATCCAAAGTTCCCTCGTCTCGGTTCGGACGTATCTGGAACTACAGCGGGCTGGCCGCTGGCATGTTCGCTGGTGCCGTCAGCGAGAGCTTCAGCAGAGTTACCGGTGGCGGCGGACAAGGGTCCCTAATGTTAAGCCCGGCGAATATGGAAAGGCTGGTCTCCAAGTTGTCAAAGATGAGGGGCGCAGCCCTCAAGCTGGGCCAGATGATGAGTTTCCAAGACTCGAAGATGCTACCAGCCCCCATCCAGGAGGTGCTGCAGAGGGTGCAGGATAGAGCAGATTACATGCCTTCATGGCAAAGAGACCGAGTCTTAGTATCAAACCTCGGGCCCGAGTGGCGTGACATCTTCGACGACTTCGAGGAGAAGCCCATTGCCGCTGCATCTATTGGACAGGTCCACCGCGCGACATTGAAGAATGGTGACCGGGTCGCCGTTAAGATTCAGTTCCCCGGAGTAGCTGAGTCCATCAACTCGGACCTCGACAACCTAGGCATCCTACTAGCAGCTACCAAACTGTTGCCCAAGGGCCTCTACCTCAACAAGACCATCGACAACGCGCGGACAGAGCTCGGCTGGGAGTGCGACTACGAGAGAGAAGCCAAGTGCGCAGAAAGGTACAGGAGCCTGCTGGCCACCGAGGACGACGTCTTCTCCGTTCCAAATATCTACCCCGAGGCGTGCGGGAAACAGGTCCTGACCATGGAATTCATGGACGGCGTGGGCGTGACGCGGATCAAGTCGTTTACCCAGGAGCAGAGGGACTGGATCGGCACGCAGATCCTGCGCCTGTGCCTGCGCGAGATCACAGAGTTCCGCTTCATGCAGACAGACCCGAACTGGACAAACTTCCTCTACAACGCCGAGCGGGACAGGCTCGTCCTCCTCGACTTTGGCGCCTCGCGCGAGTACCCGGACGAGTTCATCACGCAGTACGTGCAGCTCCTCGCCGCCGCGTCCCGGACGGACCGCGAGGGCGTGCGCGTCCTGAGCGAGCAGCTGGGTTACCTGACCGGCCACGAAAGCAAGACGATGCTGGACGCGCACATCGCCTCGGTGCTGACGCTGGCGGAGCCATTCCTGGACTCGGCGCCCGAGGTCTACGATTTCAGGGATCAGACGATTACGGAGAGGGTCAAGGAGCAGATACCCGTCATGATCAGGGAGAGATTGGCGCCGCCGCCAGAGGAGACGTATAGTCTGCACCGGAAGCTGAGTGGGGCGTTCTTGCTCTGTGCCAGGCTGGGCAGTAGAGTACGGTGCAGGGAAATGTTTGAGCAGAGCTTGGCTAAATCGGCGTTGCGAGATAAGCAGGTGTAAGAAGCTCTACTCCACATTAACATATGCGATGCAAGGAGGCAAAAAGGCCCTCTTGTCCTGGCTCTGAAAATACGGTAGCTAGTACAGACTCTGATGATAA
This sequence comes from Diaporthe helianthi, assembly GCA_001702395.2. Classification (NCBI taxonomy): domain Eukaryota; kingdom Fungi; phylum Ascomycota; class Sordariomycetes; order Diaporthales; family Diaporthaceae; genus Diaporthe; species Diaporthe helianthi. Next base: position 19,690 of record MAVT02000506.1, read on the forward strand.
GGAATTTCCCGCTCACAAGCCAACTTTGACCATGAAAATTACTTCCTGGGACTTCCTGGGAGAGGAAAGCATAAATAACAACAGTACAGGAATGCTGTGTTGCCAAAGGGTATATCTATCAGTGCCTCGCAAATCTTCAGCTCTGGGCCTACTCCCGCGCCCTCCTCTCCATGGGCATCGCCTTTTTCTCCTTGCCCGCAATCTTCTTCCTCTTCTTCTCGATCGCCTTCTCCCTCTGCTTCTCGGACAGGGAGGAGAACTGGTCCGTCAGCAGCTGCTTCTTCTGCTCCGACTTCTTGAGGTAGAAGGGCCTCGACTTGACGCCCTGCTTAACGAGCTCCTTCTCGCGGCGCCTGTGCTCCTCCACGACCGCCCTCTCCTTGTCCTTCTTGTCCCTGGCCTTCTTCCTGCTCTCCATCGACATGTAGGCGCGCTGCAGCTGCTCCTTCTCGGCGGGCGTTATGGCCTTCTTGACGGCCCCCTTGAGCTTGCGCAGCTCGTCCTCGCGGTACTCGTCTAGGAAGGCGTACGCCCTGCGCACATGGTCCTCGTCCGCCTTGGTCTTGACCGACCTCCCCGTCACGGCCGGGTCGAAGCGCGGGTCCCGGTACTGGACCTTCTTGACGGGGATGATCTCGCGCTTGCGGGAGACGGGCCGCTTGGACGACACCTCCTGCGGCGCGTGCTTGCTGCTGCGGGACGGCGGCTTCTCCTTCTTTGGGCCCTGCCCCCTTGGTTTGGGACCCTCGTCTTCTTCTTCTGCTGCTGCTGCTGCTTCCTCGTCGTCGGGCTGTTCGCCTTTCTTCTTCCGGCGGCCTGATTGGCCAAGCTTGGCTTGGGCTTTGGCTAGGGTCCCAAATGAAATTTTCGAGGCGTCGACAGAAGCGCCTTGCTCCTCATCTTCATCTTCCCCTGATGAGCCATCCTCGTCCTGGATTCTAATGAGCACAAAATTCATGTAGACTGAAGGACATGCCCACTTACAGAGCCCTCGGAACTCTCGCTATCCGAATCAGAGGCAGATTCCGACCCGTTTCCTTCGACTTCTTCTTCGCTAGGTGCACTGTCGCTCGTCTCAACGCCACCGTCCAGGTCAGGTTCTGGCTCAGCTCTCGCCCTAACTCGTCTCTGAAGACCCGGTTGAGGAAGCTTCCGTTTCCTTGACTCCATCTTGCCAATGTGAGCCTTTCAAAATTGGTAGGTGATTTGTGCTTGTGGTTGTAGATGAAGTGTTTTGAGATGAGGCAAGATTTTGGTAGGTTGAGGTCAACGCACAAGTCCATGTACTTGCGAACAGTCCTACTTAGCGTTGTGCAGAATGTACTACTACACCTTACTTATCGATAAGGCAACCAACCAGTTCTGAATTTCAGCACCGGACACTCTCACACATTCGAGTCGTGCCGATTTCAACTTGCATTCTCTTCCTTCATCACTTTCTTGAAAACGTCCCCCTCAGGAGCATTGCATCATGCCACTACTGCAGCATTAGGCCCCGTTTCTTGATTTTTGTAAATATTACCTATTTTCAATTCACGCTTTTAAGCCGTCATTCGCTCCTGTCCGGGTCCAAGACACTTTCCAGTGGGGCCGAACGGGAAAGGGGACCGCAGTTTTGAGGTGCACACCGTGAGCCTTTGAGCAAATGTTATCGAGGTGGAATGTCTTAGCCCATCCGCTTTCCCTGGCGAATACACTCACCGAGCGTCTTCCTCACTCACTCTCTGGGCTTCGCCGTGGTCAATCACCAGCGCAGTTACATCACACCCTGCAGCGACCACACTTCCTGTCAACGGCGAGACCAGGCGGCAAACAGTCGGTGTCACACCCAACACCCTCTCCCGCAGCCACCAGTAACATAGCAAATGTTCTGAAGCCAGCCATGGGCAAGAAGAAGGATAAGAAACGCGCCCAACAAGCTGCGGCTGCCGCTGCGACCTCTGCAAATGGCGCAGCCCAAGGGTCGACAGCCATGAACACCGTCTCAGAACAACACGAGACCATGGCTCCTCTCCCGCACTCTAGACAAGGCCACCACAATCCATTTTCTGCTGAAGTTTCATCCGGCCCCTCGCCTTTCAATCCGCCGTGGCCTGCTATGAACATGGCTATGGCGGCGAATGGCTTCAACGGCGGTCCAGGTTACCCGATGCCGCAGATGATGAACGGACTTCAGAACTTCGGCATGCCATTCTTACAACCAAACATGTTTCAGAATCAGCAATTTCCTAATTTTTTCGGGATGTGCTTGGGGAACATGGCATTCAGTACAATGCAAGCGAACATGTTCCCCGGCCTGCCGCTGTCGCCCGCACAGGGCCAATACGATCTCATTCACACCGGCGTGGACACAACTGAAAGTCTCGACGACCCGACAAACCCTCGCCGCAGGTCCCAGAGGGCGGCGGCAATAGCAGCCAATGCTGCCATTGCCAACCTGATCGCAGGAGGCTCCTCGGCAGCGTCACCCAGCACCAACGGCCAGAACGGGCGACCAGCCTCACCCATTTACAACAACAGCAAGAACGAGCGCGCAGCCATAACGCCGCCAAGCAAGGAATCAGGCGGCATCCCCGACCCCACGGCCGCGTACCTGGCCCGGGCCTCCTTCCTCCCCAAGCGGCGGGCGGACCCAGGCCCCCTGCTGGTGGTGATCGACCTGAACGGGACGATCCTGTACCGGCCGGACCGGAGGAAGTCGCAGAACTTCCGGCGGCGGCCGCACGCCGACCAGTTTGTCCGCTACTGCGTCGAGACCTTCTGGGTCGTCTTCTGGAGCTCCGCCCGCCCCGAGAACGTCCGGCGCATGGTCGAGGGCCTCGTGGGGCCCGACCTGCTCGACAAGATCGTCGCCGTCTGGGGCCGCGACCGCTTCGGCCTCACCCCCGTGGACTACAACGCCCGCACCCAGTGCTACAAGCGGCTCACGGCGCTGTGGGACGACCCCGTCGTCAGGGCCAGCTTCCCTGCCGACAGGCATGGGTACGAGGGCAAGTGTTGGGACCAGGGTAACACGGTCCTTATCGACGACTCGGTGGAGAAGGCGCGGAGTGAACCGCACAATGCGATTACCATCCCGGAGTTTACGGGTGATATGGATGAGTCGTTTGATATCCTGCCCAAGGTACATGACTATTTGAACGAATTGTGCTTCCAAGAGGATGTCAGCACATACGGCCGGGCTCACCCCTTCAAGATGGCATAGATAGCATCTGCTTGGCAGAAACGTTGATACCCTGTAGAGATGACACGAACATTGCACATGCGGGAGGATGCCTTACTCTATCAGAGAGGCGAGCGCATCTATTACGAGTCAAGAGGGCATGGGAGCAGTGGTATCTGCTTTCAATTCATTTACTTTCTATTTGTGGGGAGCTAGCTTGTTGCGTGTCAAGGCTGAGACGATCAATAGACAAGAGAGTCTAGAAGAGCTCGAGGCCTCGAAGAGATGGTATCTCGATCCCGAAAGTCATGGTAATTAATCGTACGGCATCCACTCCATATTTTCCTAGCGTCAAATCGTAAAAAGGCAACGAGATTACTTGAAGACCTTGCCATCAGCGTGCTTGTACTCCTTGCCATTGTGCACAATGGGCTTGTCCCAGGTCCACTGGGCCTCGACGTAGGCGCGGTGCTCGGGGTTGTTAGGGTCGAGCTTCTCGAACTCGTAGCTCTCGTAGTCGGGAGCGACATCGAAGACGGGCAGGTGCTCGTCTCCTCGGATGACGAAGGCACCCTCGATGACGGAGTCGTTGTTCTCTCCGTAGACGGAAGCACAGCCGAACAGGTACTTGCGGGAGGCCTCCAGACGGGTGTTGAAGCCACCAACCAGGTTGTTGGACATGAAGACGAGGGTGAGCTCGTCGTTGTACTTGTACTTGACCTTCCAGAGGGAGAACTCTTCGAACTTGCAGTTCTCCCAGAACCACTTCATGGAGTCGGCCTCGTCGTGGTTGGAGTAGTAGCGCTTCCACTCGTCAAGAGCGAAGGTGGCACGGGGCAGGGCCTCGAGAGGGTGCTTGGGCTTGGGGGCAGGGGCATCCTCCTCAACAGCCTTAGGCGCCTCCTTCTTGGGAGCGGCCTCCTTCTTTGGCTGCTCAGGCTTCTTGGGGGCGACGTTGGTGAGCTTGGGGGTGTCGAGGAGCTCGTACTTGGGCGCAACCGCAGAGTAGATGGGCTGGTTGTAGACGGTCTCGTACCACCGGGAGACGTTGGGGTTCTGCTGACGCCACTGCTTGTCGAAGAAGAACTCAAACCCGCGGGCAATGACGCCGACGGCGAAGAGGTCAGCCAGCGTGATACGCTCGCCAACGAGGTAGGTGTTGTGCTTGAGGTGCTCCTCAACAGTGGCGATAGCCTGGGCAGCGAGCTTGGACGCGTCGTCGACGGCCTTCTTGTTGTAGGGGTCACGGCCGATCAGAGGACGGTACCACTTGCCCAGGGCGGGAAGGACCTCGGTCTGATCATCTTCTGGTTAGCAAACAAGCTGGACAGCAGAGGGTGCAGGATGCATGCGTACGTTGAAGTAGCTGGTCCACTTCAGAATGGAGGCATAGTCCTGCTTGGTCTTGCCCAGCAGTGTGGTCTTCTCATTCTGAGACTGTTTGAGGGAGTCAGCAATTTTGTCTAGGGGGTGGGTGGTGGGGAGAAAGAAGCTCCGGCGGGGTAGTAGCGCACTGTGACTGTGTAGAGTTAGCCAACACGTCTTTTCGCAGAGTTATGAAAACTAAACAGATGAGTGGCGGGAATTGCGATCAGATATTGTGTATCAACAGTGAGGTTATCCTTCTTCAGCCAGGGATAACTGTATGATTTTGAAGATGTGTTCATCATTGTGCATTTGGGAAGAAATCTGCCTTGGGTGGTAAGCGGGGTCTGAGGGCTCGACTTACTGTAGATGGCGATGGCCACGCACTCGTAGAGAACGTAACCGTCAGCGCCCTCGAAGGTAGGGACCTTTCCCAGCTTGTTGAGCTTCAGGTACTCGGGGGTGGGCTTGGTGGTGTCGACATCGACGATGTCGAGCTCGAGGTCGTTGGCCTTCGCAACGGCGCGAATTGCCGTGCTCCGGGGGTTGTTCTGCGATAAAGTGTCAATATGAGAGCCAAACTGGACTGTAGCGAATTGTTTGCAGAAGTCTTACCTCGTAAGTGTAAAATTTTCCGAAAACCATCGTTGCGAATCTGTCGTCTTCACAAGTCCGAGTTGGTGGTTGAGTCAAAGAAGGAGGGGTTGCTGCTAGCTGGCTCGACTTTTAAGAAATTTTGATGCGGCTTTCAGGCATGAACCGCCTTATTAGCAACCTGGGGCCGTGTGCCAGATGGTTGATTGGCTGGTTATATGCCTGATGTGGGGCCCGAGTGTCCAAACGCCGGGCAGGCAATTTTGAAAATGCTTCCCACTCCGTCGTTCCAGCACATGCGCCCGTCAATGACCCAGCGAAGAAAGCGCGTGGCGATCGATCAACGACACAGGGGTCATGAGGAGATAGCAGCACCTCAATAATGGCATCTTTACGACCGACCCTCGCGCTGACAGGTCGGTGTCAGTCCCCGGCGCCTCAATGGCAGCAACTTCGGCGGATGTTACAGAGCCTACACCTCAGCCCGAAGGCCGGCAGTGCGAGGCAGCTATCTACCACGACCCCGGGCGCCGATTATACCATCACCCCCGATGAATTTGCAGCGGCGAGCACGGAACTCGTCCGCGCTAAAATGCAAGACATGGGCGGGCAGCACAAGATGCCGGGCGGCGGTCTTGAGATGCCCAAACACGCCCGAGCCCTACCGATATCGCCATCATACTTCTCGCGACAGTCCGAATTCAACGACAACTACCTCACACTACAGAAGTTGATGCGGCAGTATGCGCATCTGCCGACCGTACCGCCAGACCAGGTCGAGAAAGCGGCTTTCAGGACCTTGAGGGACTTCCGCCTGTCGGCTGGCGAGCATGTCAAGGCGTTTGAGTATGCGAAGGCTATGACCTTGGTCAGGCGGCTGCACAAGATCCACCCGTCACTGGCGCCTGAAAGCGTCAAGGAAGCTGTTAGCAAGTTCAAGCGGAACGTCAACCCCCACACCAATATTGCGAAGCCAATCGAAATCGACAGGTTCGGCAGGGCGCTGGGCGTGGGACGGAGGAAGACGTCGACGGCACGCGCGTGGTTGGTAGAAGGCAATGGCGAGGTCCTCATCAACGGGAAGTCGCTGGCAGATACGTTTGGTCGCGTGCACGACCGAGAGAGCGCCATGTGGCCACTCAAGGCTGCGCAGCGTGTGGACAAATACAATGTGTGGGCGCTCGTCGACGGCGGCGGCACGACTGGGCAAGCAGAGGCACTCACACTCGCTGTTGCCAAAGCCCTCCTGGCGCACGAGCCGGCGCTGAAGCCGGTGCTTCGCCGAGGTAAGCCAATACACGCGAACCGTTTGTTCCATGACAATAATGATGCTGACACATCTTCCAGCCGGTGTCGTGAGTCGGGATCCCAGAACCGTGGAGAGGAAGAAGCACGGCCACCTCAAGGCCAGGAAGAGGCCTGCCTGGGTCAAGCGTTAAACAAGCCATATGTGCTTTTGGAATATGCGATGCGCCTGACTTGCCGAGCCCTGACACTAACATGTCCATGCTTGAATTCCGCCTTGGTTGGAAGGATGCATCCCAAGTGCTCGCATACTGTGAGGCACGGAGGCTGTCCACTTCATTGGCATGGCCACACTGAAGCTTTGGGAGGCGCGGCCGTCACCATGTACATACCGAGCTGTACCACCAACTCTGTAGGGCAGTATTTGCATGACGATATCTAGCGCTACTCTAGGCTCCCCAGGCGGCTAACGACTGGAGTATGTGAGATGATTTTCAATCTCAGCAGACACGGGCGTTCCCGCTCTTGTCAGCCCGCAATGTCGTACTATGCTGTCCAACAGGAAGATAATCTCCGTCCGAGGTTGGGTGCCGTTTGTGCTTACCTACCTAACCCATCTCCCTAATACCCTGTGGCCGCGGCCAGCGTCGCAGTGATCGGACGATCTAGGCATCCCCTACCGGATAGCTTCCAAGGCCCACAAGGTACCATCCCCCGAGGGAAACGTGGCAAGGTGGATGTCCCAGCAAGGAGACCCAGGCCCGCACAGCGTCAACAACACTCGAGCATGCAGAGACATGGGCACCGTCTGGGGGAGTTCTACAAACGCTATGTTTCACAAGAGGCGAGGGCGGAAGAACTGGGAGCAGTCACGGCCAAGCAGCCAGGGTAGGAACTTGACAAATCCCACGAGCCCCAATAACGACGAACGACGTCCACGTCCCGCTGGTATGGACCACCACCTGCCACAAACTGCGAAGGTTCTGTCACCGGGCAGAGACGGGCCAAGGCTCGGGCTGAAGGTTCTGCCCAACCAACCTTTGGGAAATGCTCGCATGATCCATCTTTGAAGCCGAGGCCCTCGACCGTCTCCAGCATTCATGCCAAACTAAAGCAGTTTTATTAGTCATGTTTCGACTTTGATGTTTCCTCGCGGTCTGAGGGAACCATGCCCGCCGGCGTGGCCAGAGCGGAGCGGAAGCTTAATAAATGTGTGTCCTGGTGTGGCCGGGTGTCGTTCCTCGAGGTCCTATGATGGGGCTCAAACAATGTCCCGGGGATTGGAGCGAGTGATGTGTCGTGCAGATGCGTCCACGCACGTGAACATGCCAGGTGCGGAGTACTGTGTACTGTGTACTCCATACTCCGTAGTTGAGCAGAAGCGTAATTAAACTGTCACAGTACGGATGGGTCCAGGGCCCAACGACGCAGTCCGCAAATCGGGCAAAAATCCTGACTTTCGTAATTTACCTAGGTAGTTACTAGTAACGTGTTGTAGGGTAGACGTTGGCATGAATTTGTTCATGTCCGCGCTAAACTAGTTTGTATATCCATTATCCTGATGTAGGGCCCATTTGAGGATGCATCATCATGCCAGAAGATGCCGGCCTAGCCACCGCTATGCAATTCGACCTATCACATTTGGGCCGGCGTCCTTGAATATCGCAAGCGGCTCCTTCATCACGAATAGATTTGCAGTCAGCCCTGCCTCCACAATCCTCAGGGGTCAGAACAGCTATGGTCTAACCCTAGCGGTCGTCGGCCGTCCCGTCTGGCGATAGCTTCGCTACCTCCCTGCAGCCTTGGACGCGTCCACGCAGCGCGAACTGCCTGCTATACGTCCAGACCCCCCTTTTTGATTTTTAGTTTCGCGGTTTGGGTTTTTGGTGTTGATCTATAACGGGCATTTTTTAATGGAGAAGGTCGCCCGCCTCATCCAAGGCGATCAGCAACTGGTCGCCTCGCCGAGGCTGAGAAGATGGCCGGAGCCAACGACCAAAGACTGATTCGCTGTGAGAAAGTCTGAACTAGGATCGGTCATTTGCGACAAGCCCACAGGCTAAATTTGACGATGCAGCCATTGACGAATCGTGACTCTCGGAATTGCTGCAACTTGGAGAAAGCTATGCAGCTCATAGCACACTTCCGCAATTGGGAGAAGGTGCAAGTGGGCAGGCAGGTAGGTCCCTGCAGCAGCTTAGGCCTGTGGCTTCTTCCTTTTTTTTTTTTTTTTTGGGGGGGGGGGGGGGGTCCTTCTCGTGGACGACCAGTTGACTCTGCATTGGCAAAGCGACCCTACGAGCCCTCTCTAGCTACCCATTGGATATTCCATCAGACGAACTTCCCCCCCGGCTTACTCGTCATCCCCAAGCACTCGAGCAGACAGCTCGTGTCCACAACATCAAAGCTGCCACTCTGCCACACTCTCACCGCACAATTGTGGCCATCTAGTGAATCGGTCCAGAGGAACGACCGCATGGACTACGTCACCGGCGATGGGACCGACTCAGACCCATTGTCGCATTGCATGCGCTCATCAAGCTCGTCCCAAGGACATTCTAATGCAGAAATTGCAACGGCGCCCGGCCCTTCCCTGGGCAAGAAAACTGCCGCGTCCAACCATGCTGTGTGGCGAGCACTGATGATGCTGTTGTCGCGTCCACATAGGCCACTTATTGAACGCCAAAAGTGGAAGGGCTCCTACTGTGTACAGGTCCATGGGGGGCAACGCGTCTCCACAGGGGCCTCTGCTCCGAGCTTCACAAGCTTCGGAGCTCGTGCCTTCAGACGGTACCTACACAGTAGTCTACAGACTTTCCCGGGGGGTGTGCTGCTCGGCTCGGCTGGATCCTCGAGATGCCCATCCACACAACCCACCTTTCCCGCATCGAGTGGCAGTCACCCACCCTCCCACCCCCCCC
>MAVT02000507.1:0-28968 GCA_001702395.2 Diaporthe helianthi
GCTTAATATATTTTTTTTAAATTAAATAAATAAGAACTTTATAGTTATCCTATATAAACTTAATATAAAAAAACGATAAAATAGTAATTTTACTAATAGAAATAAATATTATATACTATATACTTATTTTATATAAATGTTAGTATAATAATAAAGGTTTTTTAAAAAGAACTAAAATTCTAGCTTATTAACTTAATAAGATATTTAATAAATAAAACTTTATAACGTTATAGAAATGTTAATATTATAGTATAAAATACTAATAAGTCCTAATACTAAGAAATCTATAAGGTTTAAACCGTTTTTAAAAAGGAAAGTAGTAAAATATACTTTTTATAGAACTTTTCTAATAAAAGATAACTAATTTTATCTATGATTATACTAGGGTTAGGGTTAATGGATTTTATTTGTATTTAATAGAGGGGGGTTGAAAACTTGAGTTTTGTATGAAAATGGGTGCCGAAAACGGGGGGGGTGCCGAAAAGTGGGTAGCCCACGTTAAGACTCAGTGTCAGATCTGTCTGCTGACTCTGCACAAGCCAGAATATGCCACCGTGTTCCTCATCCTTCTCACCCTGGGATACCTCTCCAATACGAATGGCTGAGCCCATGGGTGGCCGGGATAGGGCTCGAAATAGGGCAGATTCTATTGTACATCCTGCTGGTTACGGTCAACAGCGACAGCGAAATACATCTTCGTCATGATAGCCACGGCCGCCACTCAGAGTTTCTTCCTGATCCTCTGGCCAGGCAAGCCTTGTGTGACAGGGACTCCGCCTGGACTTTGACCTCTGGGTCCCAGACCGCGTGGCATGAACAGGCTAACACCGTGGCCTCGCGAACAGGCCGCATTAGAGCGACGAGCGGGACGACGAGCGCAGGGTTGGCGATTGGAATTACCAATGTGAGTAAGTTGGGAAAAAATGACAGGATCAAGGCGTCAAGGAAACTCTGACTGAGTCAACTGTCGCCTCGTAGGGTGTGACACAGCTGATGGGTTATCGCCCGCCCGCCCATCCGCCCGCACCTAGCATTCGTGGCACGGCCATGCGCAGTTCTAGCTGACGGCGTATACATCGTGCCTAGGGACCACAAGCGTACCAACCCAGGTAAACTCTCGGGCCGTCGCATAGGGTCAATTACGGTAAGAGTATCGGGCTGTCGACTGTGACGGTGGCCACGAGCTGCCTCACTTGGTTCCTGTGGTGCGCCGGGCAGGACAAGAGGTCGGGAGAGGTGGCGGCGACTGCCGAAGGTGAGGGCGAGAGCCGTTCGGGCGAGGCTAAGCAAGCCAAGCAACAAAAAAAAAACAAAAAAAAGAAAAGAAAGGGACGGTGACCATTAGTCCGCGTATACAGCGATCTGCTATGGATGTTCCATGTGTCGATGCCGTGCAAGTGTGGAGCGGGTGTGGCATTGCTTGTCTGTGTTGCAGGGCCTCCAGGAAGGACCCTTTGTGTCACAGCTTTGCGAGGTCAGGGATGACAGCTCCATGCCGGTCACGGGAGCGCCAATCGGTTTCGGAGATCCTGCTCTAGGTTCCAGCTCTTAGCAAAGCATGTGTCGTAATGCAATGCAATGCAGTCGTCTATTAAGCTTTTTTTCTGGTCAAGCACCTGCGTTTGGCGGGCGTGGGAGTGGCAGCTGGGCGTCGTCGTCGTCCCAAGCCAAACCTCTCAGTCTCCGGCAGGCCTGCCAAGGTCTGGACTGGCCTTGCCTGAGCACATCACCTTATTCTGAACTGTAACGACGTCAGATCCAGTTCGGCTGGGTCTCACACTGCTCCTTCTCTCTTGCTGTTTTGACATGCTGACAGGCAGTGCAGATACAGTGAAAAGGGATGCGGGCTTGGGAAGGAGTAAAAGATTGAAAGATTGAAACATGTAGACTACTGTAGGAACGAACATAAATGACCTTGTGCCGCATTGGGTATTCCGTTGCACAGTGGGGACTACGTATCTCCCCTTGTCCTCTGTCTCAGTGACCTGCATGTTGCAGACAGAAGCGAACATTTGAAGCGACAAAACGTGGATGCTGTGGTAAGTCGGGTCAAAGAAAGAACAGTGCGGTCGGCCCCCCGCAAAAGAGGTGGTCCAGGCTCGAACTTCGGAGTGGCACCGGCCCCAGGCCAGGCCAGGCTAGGCTCAATGGTCGAGCGAGTTGCGACTGAAATGGTTTTGATGAACCGAACATCGGCGCGAGACTGGCACCCCATCCGTCAGGCCCATCAGGCCCATCCACTCACATGCCGGCCACTGATGCACAGCCCACCTGTCTTTACCTTTCTTTGATCGCCCATCTTCCATCGTTGACCATTTGACGAGGTCACTCGGCTTGTGTCTTTCCACAACTGCCACGCTGGTCATCAATTCTGCATTTGTGCTGCCGCAACGATTCACTATAAAATTCGTCATCACGCTAACAAACCCCTGTTGGCCCTGTTAGCCCTGTTAACCCTGACACCCGATCGCAGAGGGGTAACTACCTAGGAACATCTGCTACCGTACTTGGCTGCTTAGACGCTGACTCTTTTTTGCTGCGGCGCACTAGCACGGCTTAATCGGAGCCCCGGAAAGTGGAAAGTGGAAAGTGGGCATTTCCCATTCCACGCAACATCAACTCGATCTTGATCGGATCTGATTTGATGAGTCCTCGTCGCTCGGCTCTTGTCTCAATCAGCAATCAATTTTCCCAACAAGACACACGCAGCCAAACACCTCTCAGTTGTTGCTTCGATCCTGCCTCGACCAGTTGACTTTGCGGCTTTTGGCACATCATTGCAACCTGCAACCGGCCCCACGCCCCCCGCGCGCTGGCCTACATAACCTTGTCTCCCCTGTCGCAACTGGGATCACGATTTACTCCGTCCAGGTCCCCGAGACTCGCCTTGCCCTTGCAGCCAACCCTTGAGACCCCTCCTCGCGTATAACCCGCTGCGACCGATCGAGCGTCATTACTCATCACCAAACCGGAATCCTACTTCGACCATTCCACGACGTCTTTCTTCGACTTGCACGAACCTTTCATTACAAATATGACGGCCGAATCTTCCCTACAACAACAGCAACAGCAGCAGCAGCAGTTGGCCAACCCTTCCATCGACAGGATGGATCACGATCTCGACCAAGACGCCCAAGGGGCTACCACTACCTTGCCAAACATCATCCCAGACTCCCAATTGTCGCCAGACACATACCGATTTCCCTCAGAGCGACTATTGCGGAGGCAAAGACATGAGGGCAAAACACCTCTTGTTCTGGTAGCTTGCGGTTCCTTCAGGTCCGTCATAACCCCGTGATCTCCTGTCACTGCCGTCCTCCGATGACGCCAAACGAAAGCGCCCATACTGACAAATACTACTTCCCCACAGCCCCATAACCTATCTCCACCTGCGCATGTTCGAGATGGCCTCCGACTACGCTCGCTTCAACACAAAGTACGAAATCATTGGTGGCTTCCTATCACCAGTCTCCGATGCCTACAAGAAGCCCGGCCTCGCTCTCGCCAGACACCGAATTCAGATGTGCTCCTACGCCGCCGAAAAGACCTCCGAATGGCTGACCTGTGACCCGTGGGAGGCCATCCAGCCCAACTACTTCCCCACCGCCCAGGTCCTGGACCACTTCGACCACGAGATCAACCAGGTCATTGGCGGCTGCGAGGATGTCCACGGCAACAAGCAGCCCGTGCGCATCGCACTGCTCGCCGGAGCAGACCTCATCCAGACGATGAGCACGCCTGGTGTCTGGTCCCCGCCCGATCTGGATCACATTCTGAGGAAGTTTGGCGCCTTCATTATCGAGAGAACCGGCACCGACATCGATGAGGCCTTGGCGGGTCTGAAGGACTACCAGGACAATATTCATGTCATCCCCCAGGTGATCACGGTATGTGTTTAAGAATCTGTCTTCTTTTGAAAGTGACGTTGCTGACATGCTGTTTCTACAGAATGATGTTTCCAGCACCAAGGTTCGGCTGATGCGGAAAAGGGATCTGTCTCTACGATACGTTGTGCCAGACTCGGTCATCGAGTACATCACCCACCACGGTCTATACCGGGAGTAGTTGCCGTGCAGCGAATCACAAAATTTCCTTTTGCTCAGCGGCGTGTATGGACATCATTCCTGGATCACGAGCCACAGAGCTCCCAGGGAACGGCATGAACAAAGAAGGAACACGGGCTGTCGACCCTGAACTTCACTGCCACAGCACATATCGGATCAATCGGCATCCCTCGGCTTTCCAACAGCATCGTGGGTCGCTCGGTACTGTATAAAATACCGACGGTCGGTAGCGCGAATTGCAACTCCCCGCTCTAGGCCCACTCATGTCCTCGCTTTTCCATGCGCACTCTAGCATGCGAGATGTCCGAAGTTGCGTATACCACCATTGAGCATCAACGTCCTGCATCAAAGAACCGACCACGGTAGATGTCTGGGAAGGGAAGCATTCGAAGATGAGAGATTTCTTGATTTTTTTTCTTCTTGGATACCAATTCTGCGGCTATGATTGGGGCGGCACTCTGTCTTTTGTTTATGGGGCCACAGGACCTCAAGCCTACCTGTGACGAGGAGGCAAATGGGTTATGGCGTTCATGGAGGCTCATTTGGGTTGCCAAAGACAGCATGTCTTGAACCTCTGGACTGTACCTTGAGTTACTTGAATACAATCCTGCTGGACTGCAAAGACGTGCTGTTGTCTTTCACTTCATTACCCAACGAGCCCAGCTCTACCCTATTTAGCACTTGCTTGTGCATACGGTCTCCAGGTGCCGAGAAATACGCGACAGATGATAACCAAAGCTGTGCTTGAGCTGTCGTGCTACAGAGAACTTCGTTAAAGCGAAGTTACCAGATCTCTAAGAGATTGAAGGTTTCGATTGCCTTGTTCATTTCTGGAGTCTCTGTTCTGCTGATGCGATAATATCTGGAGGCAAGCAAGGGAATTGCGTAAACCCAGGAAAGGACTCCTCATGGCAACCGAACGTGCAGCAGATGCGTTAAATACTGTCAGATACCACTTTTACAAGCTATTATCCGGGGATATACTTCACGGACAATCGAAGAAAGTCTATGAGATGTCTTCCTAGCGGGTTGAATCACAGGGCTATGTATGACAATGTAAGCCACTTGCTGCAGCTTTAGCCAATCTCATGTGAGCCTTGGGAATAGACAGTTCAAAGTATTAAAATATTCCAAGACTTGCAACAAGGCAGACTGAAGAAGAGTCACTTGGGCAGGGGGCAAATCAAGTAGCAACTTAACTAGGTACGTCCGTGAAGTGATCCAGGACGTAGACGGCCCAGTCTGCCCAAGGGCGGCATAAGCGAGCACTGTGCGGCAAAAGCAATTGACCCAAATGGAAAAAAGACGACTACTTCCCAATAGTTGAAATAAACACAACGTCCAAAGCTACCGACCCTCAGCGACTCGGGTTCGAAATATACCGAACACTCAAAATTACACAAGCTAGGAGGACACCTACTTCAAATGTTACATACGGTAAGACCTATTAACCAGCCACCAATGGCGGTCCATCTACCACCACTGGCACCCCTCCTCTTGGACCACCAGACAAGCCACACCCCCCGGCTCGTCAGCCTCCACTCCCTCGGCCTGAGCATCACAGTGTCGTGCGCGCACGCCGGGTTCCTAGACTGGGCGAGCAACCTGCGCCAGCGCCCCTACGGGGCTCCGAGACGCACGCCGAGAAATGTCCGCCGGCGTTTCATATGGGGCTTCATAGGCGCCAACGCCGCCGTGTGGGCCGCATGGGCGTACGCGGCCGCAGACTTTGGGGTCGGGGATGTGGACGTTGGTGTCGCCGCCGCTGCTGCAGCAGGTGTCCGAAAGTCTACCGGGTTACTTGGTTTGTTCGAGCTGCTTGTGTCTACTCCTCGTCGTCGTCGTCGTCGTGGGCTGGGAGATACGCTGTTGGGATTCATGGCGAGACACTTTGTGCTTTCGACCTGGAATGTGAGAGAGGGCCGGTGGTGGACGTTGCTCACGTGTGGTGTGAGCCATGCTGAGTTGGGCCACCTGCTGGCTAATATGGGGGGGTTTTATTTGTGGGCTTCGAGGTGATTTGATGTTGATGTTGGTGTTGGGGGTGTTGCTGGGTTGATGGTTGGGTCGGGGGTTTGTTGTGGGCTGGCGGTTCTTTTGGGTGAGGATGTGGGACGGCCTGGGGCGTATTTGGGGGCTAGTGGTATTGTTTGTGGGCTTCGTGAGTCTGATTCTTTTTTTTTGCCCTTCTTTTTCTGTCGATATGTTCTGCTCCCTGCGCAGTTCCGCATCCACAAGTACTATCCATGGATGCAGGAGTTGCGTCTAGTCCCCCCTTCTCCTTTCCGCGGTGGTCAGCCTGGTGGACTCCCCGGCTGATATCAATAACGATTACAGAAGCCGCAGCGATTCTACTTGAGCCAGTAATGGTCTTCCGAGTGCCGGACTTGGGCGACTTTCGGTACTACCTTTCTTTCACCTTGTTGACAGGCTGTACGGGGGACCTTGTCGGACTGCTGTTCCAGCGCCTTGGGCTGTCTTTGCCTTTGCCGACAGTAGGGAGTTCACAGAAGAGGATTGGGCATGAGGCTCATCTATGCGGCACAGTATTTGGAGTATGTTACTGGTATTTCTGGTTGAGAGCTCGCTTTGGCACGTGGTGACGGGAGAGAACACAGCAGGGCAGCATGGCAAATGAAGATTTTCAATGATGGCAACTAGATTGATCAGAGACAAAGGGAGAGGTGCTCCCCTGTTTGGAGGAATAGGTTGTTGAGCCACAGATCAATAGGGCTATGTCTCGCCTCGGCGAGATTCTCCGTGCTAACCAGCAACCCTACTCCATCCATCCGCAACTAACACTGGCCACTGAGGCTCGAGTGTTGCTTTACGAGGTGCCCCCTCTCACCTTCCATGCATTTCTACTGCAAAAAGAAAGGAAAAACCTTCGCAGACACAGTCACTCACTCACTCACTTCCAGATATATCTCGCAACTATCATGAGCAAAGGTCAGCAAATACCCAGCACACACAAGTCAACCCCCTTTCGTTTCGCTTACAATCAAAGAACCACAAGTTTTTCGGTTTCAAAAACGCCCATCTCAACGCCGAGTCTGCCGCGTCTTGCCAGAGCGCAACTTAGACACAGCATCAGGAGAGGTGTCTCTCTTGGAGACACGACCGGTACCAGCGGCTCTAGCTAAAGAAGCCTTGCTGGGGCGGCCCCGGCCGGGCGTGGGCGACTTCTTGGGCACGTCTCTGGCGCTGCCAGCACCGTTGTTGGGGACGAGCTTGGCGGGGATGCGTGCCTCGGTGACCTTGGTGTAGTTGACGTTGGTGTTGTTGTTGTTGTTGGAAGGCCCAGCAGCAGTGGTGGTGATGGTGGTGGTTGTGGTTGTGCTTGTGGTGGCGGGCGGGTTGCTGAATGCCTGCGCGATCAGGTCGATCCCGTCGTGGTTGTCGTCATATTCCATGTCCAAGTCATCATCGTCGTCTAGTATTTCTCCCGACATGCTCGCGTACAAGTCGCCCAGCGGGTCGGAGGGCAGGGGGCGTGTCAACGGTGCCCGGGCCGGCGGGTTGCTCGGCCGCCACGTGTTGGCCGGGCCGACGTCTGCCGGCTCTCCTAGAATTTCGGCCAAGATGTCGAAGGGGATGGACCCTTCGCTGCCGAAGGGGAAGTCGGGCGCGGGTGTGGGTGACACGGGGGACTGTTGCTGCTGCTGCTGCTGCTGCTGCCTCTTGTTTGGGCCCCCGGCGTCAGGTGGGCCTGGGGCGAGCCTCTTTCCGGGTCTCGCGGGCGTCACGATGGCTGGGCTCTTCTGCTTCTCGGGTGTCTCGGGTGGTAGCTTGTTGGAAGGCTTGGTTGGTGTTGGCTTGGTTGGCTTGTTGTTGCGCTTGGGGGCTTTGGTACTTGCTCCTGCACTGGCACTGGCACTGGCACTGGCACTGGCACTGGCACTGGCACTGGTGGGTATGACTTCTTTTGTCTGGACCAACTTGCCTTGACGGTCTACCAGCCCTCGGTCCTCATCCGAAACGGTCTTGATCGCATCTGTAGCAGACATGCCGGCCTGTGTCAATTCGAAAATCCGCTGTTGTTGGCCCCGATATTTCCCTGATGTTGCAGGCTTCACCGGCTGCTCCTTTGCAGCAGCGGCAGCAGCAGCAGCAGCTTGGGCCTTTTGCTGCGTGTCAGCCAGTGCTTCGTCTTCTTTGCGGCGTTCTTCCTCTTTCTGTCTGATGTGTTCCTCGGCAGCCTTCTCGGCCTCCTTTAGTTGGTTGAATACGTCTTGGATTTGTTCCTGGCTCTTCCTCTGGGCCTCGGGGCTTGCAGCATCGTAAGGCTGAGGTGTTTCCTGTGGTGGAACGCTGGCTTGCTTGTTGCCCAGTTCAAGTTCGGTTTGTTGGAGGGCCTCTTGCCTCTGCTGTTGCGCTCTCTCTTCGGCCTTTTTGTTATGTTCCTCCCACTCTTCTCGCGTCTTCCTCACGTCGACCGGTTCGTCTCTTTTGTTGTTCTTGTCGGCTTCGAGTTGCTGCTTCCTTGCTGCCTCAGCCTGATCGGCCTTTTGTTGTTCGCTCTGTCTCTTGGCGTCTTCCTTTTGCTGCTCCTCTCGCCGTTTCCGATCAGCTTCGACCCTCAGTCTCTGTATTTCTCTGACTGCAGCTGCCTGTGCTGACATCTGCCTCCGTGCTGCTGCCTTATCTCTCCTTTTTTGTTGGACTGTTTTTGCCTCCGCCTGTGTCTGCTGCACATCGTCCGCGACCTGCTGCTGCAGCAGATTGTCTGCCTCGGCCCAGGCTTGAAGCTGTTGCTGGTGTACTTGTTGCGCCACAATCGCGTCAGCCGCCTCCTTCTCCCTCTGTCGGGCCTGCTTGGCGATCTCTTGCTCTTGCTCGGGGGTCCACAGCTGCGTCTCGGGCGGCGGGCGATGCGGCGGCTGTGTAGGCTGCTTCGCTGGTGTCACTGGCGGCGTTGGCTGCCCGCCTGCTCCAGCCACCCCAAAGTTGGAAGCAGAGGGCGCCCATGGCCGTACGCGCCCGTCTGTGTCTCCCTGAGACAGGATAAACAGACCGTCACCACCACCTCCACCACCACCATCGTCGCTGTCGGCATCCGAGTTCGGCGGAGACCCCGGACGCGGTCCCTGAGGGCCAAGGGGCACATCAGGCCTCCGGCGCACCTGATCGCGGCGCGGCGGCGGCCTCGCGGCCCGGAAGGCGCCCGTGCAGTGCCTCTTCTCCCCGCCGCGGAGGTGTCTCTTGTACACAATGTCCCGGGCGAAGCCGAGGTCGAGGAACTCTGACGTGTCGTGGTCGACGTTGCCGTCGTCAATGTTATGGCCGTCAATGTACTGGACGAACCGCCGCAGCCGCATGCGCCTCTCGCGCCACCGCCTCCCGTCCAGGTCCGGCACGTAGCCCATGGCCACCGCGTCCGCCGGGTAGTCGTCGCCGTCGTCCGGGTCCCGCTTGTGAGGGTTGTACGCCCTGCGCAGCCGCCTGCTGCGGGCCTCGTCGCGGCGCTTCCTCTCGGCGGCGGCGGCTGCTTCTCTGGCTTTGTGCCGAGGGTCTGCTGTCAGTGGCGGGCTGTTGCGCTTTCTGTTGTCCCCTGGCGGAGTGTGTGCTTGAGGTGTTCTCTGCGGGAGTTTGGGTATTCCTTGCGGGATTAGATTAGGAGTGAATTGGGGGACTTGAGGTGTTCCCTGCGGGACTTGAGGAGTTCCTTGCGGAGGTGTCCCTTCCGGAGTGTGTGCTCCTGCCGGCGCCTGAATAAGCGAGCCAACATGGCAACCAGGAGTCGACTTCACGGCTCTCAAGTCACTGCTCTCTACCCCGGAACTATTAATGGTAAACAATGCAGATATATCTGGGCTTTTGGTCAATTCCATCAGGCCCGCAACCATACTCTGTGTCGCTATGCCTAGATTGTTTATTCAACTTTAGCCAATACTCTTCATGCGGTATTGTCTGGGAATGCTCAAACGTGGCCAGCGGATACCGCCAGCGGCTTGTTGGTGGTGTTGGGAAGGGCGAGTCCAGCTTACATTGTTCGAATGGGATCAACACGAGACGGTAGATCTGGCCATGCATAATAGCCCACGGGTCGAAAGCCGACTGCGTATTGTGGTGCACCACCTGCTCGAGAGTGAATTCTGACATTTTGGATCTTTGGCGGCCTCGTTACACCCGGTCGCTCTTCCAAATGCTGTCGAGGTGCCCTTCAGCTCCCTTGGTGACCTCGTCGAAAGGCTGCTCAGTGTGCTGATTTGATTGATTTCAAGTGTTGAGAGAGGCGCTGTGCAAAACCCCAAGATTCAATGAACCACACGTTGCTGCACAGATAAAGGCGAAGCCAGAGAAGAATTCGAAAACCCCCTTTCAACAGGAGAAGATTCCTATTCTAAAAGCAAGACAGCATTATTCATCTCCCTGCCGTTCCTGGCTGTGTTTTGAGTGCCCCATCTTTGCTGCCGTTTCCGGCCTGCAGAGGTTGGGTGCACTCTTTGTTGTGGTCCAAGAAGATAGAAATCCCCAAATGCAACGACCACCAAAAGTAGAGAGACTCGGGATGCGTGCGTCAGATTATGAGAGCGAATCAAACTCTCCGGAATGCTCTCTATGCCTTGTTGTCTGTCCCATTGTCGTGGTGTGCTTGATTACCGGATTTGGCCCAGCTGCCGCTGGGAAGAAACGCCACAAACATTTGAACTCCGCCTCCGGCTTTATTTCAGTGCTTATTACGATGGGAGCATGTTTCCTTGTTCGTGGGGTTGGATGATCATAACACATTTCTATAGCGCCGTGTAAAGTGCTACAGCTGCATCCTCTGTCCCCGAGGGTCAACACAATGCCCAGGTGCCATGGGAACATTGAAGGAACTGACCGATTGGATTCAAACCTTGGAAGTTATTTGGCAACATCTGAATACTTAGGCCGGAGCAAGCCTGCAACTTGTTAGCTGTATGCGTGGGAACATGCGCCCTCATATCCAGTGCTCAAGTGAGATCAATAGGGTAACAATCAGGTAACAATGAAAGAAGAGATGGCTCACCTTTGAGCGAATCTCAGTAACCAACCAGTTGACAACTTTAAGTCCTTGCATCATGGAGCATGTGATTTCACAGGATGTGTTCTGCTGGATGCTAGTAAGGTTATGTGTATTATACCCTCACAGTTTAGTACCAACAGGTACCTCAAGAGCTTTATAAATCTCTCCCACGTAGGCCCTGAACGCCGTATTACCCACGGTCCCATGTTCCATCTTATTCATCGCATATGCGATAGTGATGTTACGATCCACATCATTGATGACCATCGAGCCGCCCCAGCCCCCCCAGAAGCAGATCCTGCCCTCAGGAACCCACGAGTCGATGACGGCATCCCCCTTGCCCCTGATGCCCATCCCAACGCCATACCGGACAACAGCCCCCAAGCACACGTCCGGGCCATACGTCTGCTCCTCGAAGATGAGGTCGACCGTGTCCTTGGACAGCACCCTCTTCCCCTCGTCCCCAATCGTGAGCGCCTTGGACCAGATGCGAGCAAGAGCCTGCGAATTCGTGTGTCCATTCGCAGCCCCGTTCTCGGCCCTCCGCCACAGCGGCGTGAGCGTGAACGAAGGGTCAATGATGGGGTTCACCATCTTGGCCATCATCGACTCCGGGTCAAGCTTGGCCATCGCAGCCATCACGGCCGCGGGCGGCGGGACCAGCTCCGCGACGCGATGCCAGTCCTTCTCGGCGGCGCCGATCTGAAAGTCGGCGTCCATGGGCCCCGCGATCCTCTGCGCCACAAACTCGGTCAGGCTCAGCCCCGTCCTGCGGCGCACGACCTCGCCCAGCAGGAACCCGTACGTCGCGCTGTGGTACCCCGAGGCCGTGCCCGGCTCCCACAGGGGCGCCTGGCCCGCGAGCCGCGACGTCATCAGCGCGCAGTCGCACGCCTCCTCCGCGGTCGTGGGCTCCTCGAGGACGGCGAGGCCTGACGAGTGTGAGAGCAGGTGCCGGATCTCGACGTCTTGCTTCCCGTTGGCGGCGAACTCGGGCCAGTACTTGGAGACCTTGTCGTTGGGCGACAGCTGGCCGTCGTTGATGAGGAGCAGCACGGCGAGTGCCGAGATGGTCTTTGTGGTTGAGAAGACGGTGACTATGGTGTCTTCTTTCCAAGGGTGTGTCTTTGCAGCAGATGTGAACCCTCCCCACAAGTTGATGACGTCTTTGCCGTCGATGTTAACTGTGAGGGATGCCCCTACTTCCTGCCCGGACTCCAGGAATCCCTTAAATTTTGCAAAGACACCTTCGAACTTGGGGTCGTACGTGCCGTGAGTTTGCGCCATGTTTGCCTGTTTTAGCTCCGTGTTGTTGCCGAGGTGGTGTGCAAGATAGATCTCCGGCTCCCCCGCAAAAGGCAGGCAGAGGTTTTTGGTACTCGCCTGCAGTTTGTGAGATAAGGCCACGTATATTCACGATCATAATGACTCATCTGCTAGTGTCTGCGGGCCTGTTGGGGATGAGATTGATCCTTTGGATGCACGAGCGGGGCTTTACGAGACACTTCACAAACTTCACATGTTGAATTTGTGATGCATTAACTTTCATCCACCTGGGCTACTTTCAGGTCTAACGCTTACTACGCAGTTTCGGCAGCCCTATGCACGTTATGCCGACTATATTTTCGCAGTTCTCGCTCAAGTGTAGTTCAGTTCTTGAAGTAGTTAAGTATCACTCAGATACGTGCGGTGACTTCGTAGTATGGATTGACCTACTGTTCTGCATTTCACCCAGCTGTTGACCCATTACTATGGAGTGATCTCAGGCACACATGCACTTCAATTTCAGCTGCCTACTATTCGACTTTGCAGGGGCTAAAACATACTTAAGTGTGCACTTACCCAAGCCGCCTAACTGGGCTATGCTCATCGCTCGAAAATTAATACCAACTGCAAAAGCACACGAGAGGGCTGAGTCCCACAACCACACACACCCACCCCTCTAGCTTCTATCACTGACAATTCTTGAGGTGAACACACTAGAATTTTCAAGCTGTCAATCACTAGCAACTAGGAAAATTCTGGGCAACTTTATTGCAATGAAAGTACCGAATCAAAATAGCACTGGTAGTTTCTCACTCCCCCATTCCAATATTCGGACAGACAAGAAAGCAAGCACTGATTGATACCAGCGGACCTCAAGACCGGCACGCATGTAAGCAGGGCCGAACACCTCGATCTCTCCAACCCACTCGTGGTTGGATCGGTAGGCTTGCCATTAAATCACAATAAGCCGGCCTAATAGTGCTCGGGTGACAACGCAACGCGGATGCTTTTCCCCCTGTAATATACACGTCCATTTGTTTGTCCTCCTTCGTCGCATCGACCCGAAAACAGGCACACGCACGCAAAAAGAAAGGGTTCAACGTAAAAATTTGCAGACTGAGTAACAAGCGAGTATGTCGTCTTCCGCGCCCATGTTTGTCTTTTATTGCCCCCATCGTGCACGGGATGTGTCGTCGATTACTGGGTCATGCTCCCGATAGCGACGGGGGAACCGCCATCGCGGGAGATGCGGATGTGACGCTCATAAAAGCGGAGCATCTTCCGAATCCAATGTCAGCTCTACCAACCCAATCCCAGACACTTGAACCTACTGGTGCTCGTGTGTGTGTGTGTGTGTGTGTGTGTGTGTGTGGGTCTTACCTTCTGAGGGCACCTCCTATAGACGACCTCCTTGGGGTGCTGCGTCTTCTTGCCATTCTTCCAGGTCAGGTAGACGATAAAGGTGCCGTTCTCCTCGTCCTGGCACATATCCACGGTGTCGACCTCCTCGTCCCAGCTGCCGCTTGGGGGCTTCCACTCGGCGGCCTGCCGGGCCGTCGCGGGCGGCGTCGAGTCTCCCGGGTGGCCGTTATTGTTGCCATTCTTGCGGGAACGCTTGTCGGCCGGGGTGGCCGAGTTGGACTGCCGGCCTCGCTTCCTGCCCTTCAGCGCGCTGCTGGTCTGCTCGAACATCTTCTCCCGGCCGCCGACGCTCTTAAAGTACTCCTTTAGGATATCCGCCGCGTTTTCCCTGGGGTTGAGGAAGGGTTGTGTCAGCTTGCCCGTAACCTGGGGTGCTTGGTCGGGGTGTTACACACTGGAGGTTGTCTTCTGTTTCCCAAGTCCGGTCGGACTTCTTTTCCCAGCCTTCCCACTTCACCTCGAAGCGTGGCTCGCCCTATACAGTATGTGTGAGCAAGGAGAGTTCCCGAGGGAGATATTCGGAAGTACACGTACGTCGTCGGCAATATAGTGGGAAAAGATCTTCTCGACCACGTACCTGCACTCTCGTTAGTGGCACGCGTCGATTGATCTCAGAGGTCATGGAATGCCTTACTCATCCTCGCCCAAGTCTTCGTCATCTTCATCATCATCATCATCATCATCATCATCCTCGCCGGCGCCTCCGTTTTTCATTTTGGTGTCGGGGACGTCGTCGTCCGCCTCTACCTCTTCATCCTTCTGGGCCGGCTTGCGCGCGCGACCAACCTTCTTTGGCGGCAGGATATCGCTTGTCACGGCGAGATCGCCGCTGTCGGAGATTTCATCGTCACTGATAGCTATAGGAGCACGGTGCTTAGCCAATGTGCAGTCGGACAAGCCTGCCAAATGCAGCCTCGTCGCGCAGGTGACGCGCTTCCAGAGGCACAAGCTGAACAGGCTGTCGGGTTGCGCTGCGCTTACCTGGGGGCATGGTCGCAGATTTTATGAGGGCGATGCGAGCTTGACAGGTTAGGGAGGAAAGTCCCAAGTTCAACGGGCCTCGACCAAGGTCGGTGTGCTGTCGGCGAGAATTGCGACCGTGTAGGCGGTGCGGAGTGAGGTCGAGCCGTGACGCGGAGCTGAGGGTCGGAGCTGGAAAGCTAGCTAGCTGCCCGCCGACGCGCCAAGCTCATAACACTGCCCGGGACTGGTGCTTAGCTAAGCTCCTGGCTCGATAAGATAAGCTCGGAGGGGTTTCTGCGCCATTGCTGGCGATACTTGCTGTTTCCCAAGGGCTGTTTGACTGGCTGCATATGGGTTGGCGGCGATCCGGCAAAGTCTTGGTTAAATTTTCGTATTCGTCCTACCTAGGTATGTTGGTTTTTGTCTATTCCTGCATTGAACACCAAGTGCTGTGTGATTCATTGGTTGACTGCAGTACCTACATCTAGAGCACCTCGCATACAAAACCGCCCGCATCAGGTTCCAACTTCAAGCGCACCCGTTGACGTCGTGGTCGGTGCCATGGAGGTGAGCCTCTGCCTGGAACATTCCTGACACGCAATGACTGCCGCGTGATGGACCCTGCGATATGAATTACTCGCTGGCGATCACGGCAGTTCCGTCAAACCTGGCTCGAGTGTTCAAAAGCGAGGCATATCCACAAAGTTCTAGGTTGCGGGCTTGACCTCACGTCCACGGGGTCATCACCGTCCTTCGTTCGTCCCAGCTTTCGGAGCCGAAGGAGTTTGTGGAGTACAGCGGGCTCGCTATAGAGCTAGGCAGAGACTAGCATTAGACGAACTTGAGAAGTGGATGTGGGCGTTCGGGAAAGCATTGGAGGCTCGTCCTCGGCTGGTCAGTCCTGCCAGCTGGCGGTCGAGGTGACGGGAAGCCGCCCGTCACCAAAACTGAATCAGCTGCGTCTGTGACAGCAAAAATAATGATTCACTTTCACATGCTCACAAAAGACGCACTGCAATTGTCAAAATGAAGCCCTACACAACCCAATCTCGTTGCCTCACCGTTACTCTTGACCCGTGCTTTCTGGCGGATCCACCCGCTGCAAATTAGCAGGTTTCCGAGTTTGAGTCTCATTTCAGACCTCCTCCCGGGGAAACCCTCTCTTTTGCTTGCTAGTCGTTGGGCCGGCCGCCGCCCCCATCTTTTTCAGCAGCCAGGCCCCAGGTGCCCTCTGGAATGACAAGCCGGCCAGTGCTCCACGAGACGCAGGGGTTGAATCTCTCAAAGATCCTCCCGCAGCGGACGGCCGACGCGATTTGGGCAATCGGCCGAAATTTGGAATGCCAGAGGACACTGACTAGATGCTGACTAGACATCGCAGATATCATCGCTACCACTCTTGTAGGACGACTAAGCGCGCGGCTTTCCAGGGACTTTTGGGACCGCCCGTGCAACAGTATTTCCAACACGAAGAAACCTTGGAAGGGACATGTAGGCAATGAAGAGGCCTTGTCCGTATTAGGCGTGACAGTTACAGTTAAGCTTTCCACTGCCCCCTCCATCATACGGTTACGAAGACTTAAACGTGGGGTGTGATCGCATGCGGCTTGTGGCATCACATCCCGAGTCAGTAGGTACCTGGGTATTCACATTTTGCTCAACAAGAGGTTAGGATCCGCGACCAATAGGCCCTATGATGCCCTGTCCATCCCATCTTTCAGGGGAGGATGTGCACCTGCAGTCTCCATCCACCAGGTTTTGACACGGGGGCCGAGTCTAAGTGACAGCTGTCAGTGAGTGGCGACTGCCGTACCGGACAGGGGGCCCCGCCAGTGGAACCCACCGGGGCCGCACCTTTCAAGCTTACTTCGGATGTGTTCATCAAGGATGATCATTGGGGTTACTGTCTTGCGAGACAGGCCATCTTTGGAAAGCCGCTTGCCCTTCTAGAATGCTACGAAATGGGCTTCTTCGCCTAGTCGGGGATGATCTACCAGTCGCCACGAGGAAGGCCAGCTATTTCCAGCGATCCGAGTAGAACGTCATCTCTGGCTGATTTCTGCCCGAGACTCATATCTGGGTTCAGAATCGTCAGCTACCAAGGAGTGGTCCCCTCGCGATGGGACGGTGGAGCTTCCTTGGTTCTTGGTTGCGGACGGAGGGCCCCAGACAACAAGCGGATATACTGAACTTGGACGGTCTCCTTGCCTGATCCTGGTTAAAAAGAAGGTACACTACACGTGTAGAGTTGTTGTCAGGCCTCCGCGCTCCAACTCCCACTTCCAAGGCATCGGGAGCCCAATCCCAGTAAGGAGCCCCGGCAGCCGGCAGGCACTGACTTGGTCCTTGAGTGGCCTTGCAGGAATCTTTCCCCCGGTTGGGGTGGATATCTGAGGCAGCAAGCATGTCGAGAAGTCAGCACTCAGGAAGCCAACCGGGTTGAGGGTCGCCACATACACAGTTGTGGGTTGCGGGAGGATCCGCTCTGTGCGCTGAGCGCTGAGTCGCCAACCCGGACTTCAGGAGCGCAGTCTAGGTGCTGTGTTCTTTTTGGGAATGTACATGCAGCGTAGGACGTCATGTCTCTTGCCAGGCAGATGAGTTAATGTCAACTGATGGCTAATGCCGGCATTAAACTTCTATGGCCAAGGAATTATACCTAGTCCTTATAACCAGTAACTCTGTCACTGCTGGATATTTCAAGGATGCTAGGCTCCTGGGAGCCCTCAATCCCTGCTCCTGGGCGGGACTTGTACAGTACTACACACAGAGTGAAGGTCAAACAGAGACAGGCCCCATCGTGAACAGACCCGCCCAACAGCGACCAGAGTTATGAACGTGGAGGGTCTGTCTCTGGATTTGTGGCCAATGGAGAGAGAGTTCAGAGGGTGAGAGAGTAATGCTAGACCCCGCGGGCCACGACAACATGAATTCCGATCCAGAGGGAACTGGAGAAAGACTGGGCATCTTGAAACTTAGTCAGTCTGGGCTTGTCTGACCTCGATGTCTTACTTGTTAAGGCTGTGTGGTCGAGGCTCGAACTGCTACTTACATCGAAAGGGAAAGATGAGCTGTCAGCTGCTGGCCCAAGTTGCCCGCATGTGGGCAGCTAGGAATAATTCTGGTCAAGACCCCGTATCGTGCTACCTGTCATATTGTCACATGGAATGGTGCTATCCTCACCACGGACAAGCGGCAAGGGAAGAAGCGAGGGTCACAGACGACCATGCCATTGCTGGAAAGTCACCCCCCCTCCCCCAGTTGTGGTCCGTCTATGTTGGGAAATGAACAAAACGAAGAAGCTCACTCTGATGTGTAAAGCTCAAAAATCTGTTGCTTGATAATGTGATTTCTTTATGCACTGCATAGCATGGCATATCATGGGCTGACATGACCGTGGATTGAGAGTCTTGTTAGGAATGGTGTTGCACTCACTCTTCCAAGATCATCTACCCCTGCCCCTGTCTTTTTGGTGGACCAGAGGACCTACCCAAGTACCCTTAATCCCTGCTCTGGCCGTTGGGCGGCCCTACTTGCTACTGTGTACGTTCTCCGTAGTCGTTTCGAACCACCTGGCCACTCAACGGTCAAAGTTTTCTCCCAGCGACAGGCTGCCGAAAGTGCACAGTGCCTGAATACCTAGGCACACTACCCAGGTACCACCAGGGTGAAGCTGCACCGCCCAAGCTCCCCAGGCGCCAGGGACTTTGGGCTGCAGAGATGCCCACCCAAACCCGAATTGGACGTGGCAGGATTGACAAGAATGGTGCACATCCGATTTTGGAGTGTCACCGTCAAGTAGGCATCATAATAACGTTTCGCGCTCACGTTGATCCTGCCATATGTCATGGTTTCCTCTGATCTAATAAGAAGGAGGAACAGTCGATGCCACCTGCCCCGGCCACCCCAATCTGGACCTCACGAGAAGCTTTTATTTGGGTGGTTTGTGGTTTGTTCTGGATTTAATTAGGACGCTAATGATAATCAAACAAGGATGTGCTCTCACAATTTGCTGCTTCTTTTTTCGGCCGGCTCGTTCGCCGGTCGGTCGGTCACAATGCCAATCATGGCATTCTCTCCCACCCCACTGCCAACCTCACCTCTCGTTGACTGAGCAGATTTTGGCTGCCCTCGCCGGCCACCACATCACCACCGCGCCACTCACAACACACACACACACAGCGCGCGCTGACATTAAGTCAAGTTCACGGCGACAGGCCAACTCGACTTTCATGTGCATGCACAATCGATTGTTATCTGCTCGTTCCCGTGTTGCGCCTATTTCCTCGACAATGTGTGGAAATTTAGAAACTCGACCACTGGCCTCGCCCTGACGCCTCCACACACACCCTATCTCACACTCACACTCACACTCACACACACACACATACACATACACCTCCATCACATGGAAGAGACACTTGGAGCTAGACCGGGCACCGCCAACTTCCCTCCCTGCATATCACATCGGTCCACCTTGTACAGCCCCATACAGTCAGTCCTGTTGCTCTGGACGGCACCAGGGTTGGGCGTGCCGTCGTTGCTGCTTGACATCTTCTCCACGTTCTGGCACGGACTTGTCAGTTTGGGCTCCGCTCCCGGGTCCACGGTCTTGCTCTCGAAGCTCATCGGGACTTGGCCCCCTGCCTGGTCCCCCCAGCCCCAATGAAGAGTAGGGGTTCGGTGAAGCGAGACGAGCAACATTTCCCAGGGTCGACGCCAATCGATATCGTCTCCCTCTCTGCCTTGGTCGGCTGGCTTTTATCAAGTCATCAGCTATCCCGACCTACATGTCCTGCCTGACTGTGTCTCTAGACCGTCACCTCGACATCGACCCGTCACAAGCTTCCCTGGACCGCCGAGCTTCTCCTGGTTTGCATTTGCATCGCCCGGTTCTGTGCCTGAAACACCCAGCCAGATCGACTTCTGCCGCCTTCCCCTCTTCCCCCCTCCCCCAAAGGTTGTCCACTTATTGTTTGCTCCGTGCCCGGGGGTTGTGGTCTGTCAAACTCGTGGAACTCGGATCACACGGAACTCACTACCTCTTGACCACCTGTCATATCGTCTTCGGTTTCGATCTCAAGGCCGGAAACCGACGGCCCACCACTCTGAAGCCCTAAATTCTCCGAGTCGGGCCAGCCAGGGTGCCTCAACAAG
This sequence comes from Diaporthe helianthi, assembly GCA_001702395.2. NCBI lineage: Eukaryota > Fungi > Ascomycota > Sordariomycetes > Diaporthales > Diaporthaceae > Diaporthe > Diaporthe helianthi. The sequence goes on from MAVT02000507.1 coordinate 19,864, forward strand.
GATGGCCGAAGCGAATTTGAGTGCTGAAACAATTACCAAGGCTCCCAAGGACAAGAATTGTCCTTACTGTGGACAGGCATTCACCTCATCCTCTCTTGGGAGACATCTTGACCTTTACATCAAGGAGAAAAACCCCAAGGCACCCGATGGCATCCACAACGTCCAGGAGATCCGGAAGATCCGCGGTGGTATCACCCGGCGACATCACAAGGGCAGCAGGAGAGCTAGTTCAGACCCCGCCGCCAGTCATGCCGGATCCAGACGCAGTCCAGAGGCTTCTGATTTTGAGTCGACAGCGGCCAGATCACCAGGTATGCCCAAGGAGAAGCAGTCCGCAGCGGACTTGATCAGGGACTTTGCGCCCTTTATTGCCTCATTAGAGACAACTGGGGTTATTAACAACATCCCTCAAGCAGAAGCTGGAGGCGGAGGCGCGGATGCCGTCCGGAGGGCCAATACACAAAGAGCACACAACAGGCAGATGATGAAGTCGTCCTTCGAGGTCAAGCAAAAAGTCCAGGATGCCCTTGACCGAGCCAGGGCTGCAGAATTGGCGCTGCGCGAGATTCTCAGCTCGTGGAGAGCAGCAAAGTAGGTCGACCTGACTGTCCCCCGGACACTGGGTGGGCTCTGGTGCTGACTTGAACCCTAGGCAGCAGGTGAATGTGCATTCGATGCCGTTCGACTTCGACCCGCTCTCGCTAGACTTCCCAGCGCTGTGTCTCCAATGCTTGGAGCCGCCGCCAACATTGTTCTCGTCCACACAGCATCCCACCGCAACGTCGTGGTCCATAGCTCCTCCCGGGGAGAAGCAAGACCAAGCACTTCTGGCGTATTTTCAAGAAGAATTCCGGAGGTGGAAGATAACTTGCGCTTCTGCAACGACGACAATCATGGAAGAACTGACTTACCCCCCTGCACAAACAGTGATATTCCCAGAAAATACTCGTGAATCGGTACAAAAAGCAGAGCAAGCTGCCGAAAATCTCGAGAGGCAAGTTACGGAGCACCTCGCATCAGCTTTTTCGGTGTGGCAGCAGCTTTCCCCGCAGCGCCGGCAGGAGCTGTGGATATTGGAGCTGGCACGAAGCGTAGGGAGGAAACAGAAGGAGGTGGAGAAGCTGAAGGAGTCGAAGCAATCCCTCGAGCAGGAGAATACCAATCTCAAGTCTCAGATCGACCATCTGAACCGACTACAGCAACCGCGAGAGTTCAAAATCGCCAACCCAATGACTTGGAGCATGAGCCACAAGATGATACAGCTTGCGGTAGAGGCGGGCGTCACTGGGGCCCGCCGAGCGGTTGGGGTCAACATGGAGGATCGCCATGCAGACCTCAACACCGTGGTTTCGAGCGCTATTGACAGGTGGAAAAATGTCATCGTGTCCACAAGGGCAACAGGCGGCTTAGCCGCTCAGAGACCTCTCGACCCATCGTCTGCGCAGATACCTACCACCACAACGCAGCCGCCCACGCCTACTGGCCAACAGGCACATATCCAACAGTCATCGCCCAGCTTATCCACCTTTTCTCAAGCGCCTTTTCCACGACACACTTCGCGGAGTTCAGTTGTACCAACAATCATAGCCACCAGCGAGGCCAAGACATCGATTGCCGGAACAATCTCGGAGCAATCTGCGGACGATTCAGATCGAGAATCTGAACCGGATGCAGATGCAGGCGAGGACGCCGACGCCGACGCCGACGCCGACGCTGAAGGTGATGCTGATGCCGAAGCTGACGTTGAGATGGAAGGTGGAGAGGGATACCTCTCAACGGCACACACGCCGGTTCCCCAGAGCGTCCCGCAGATGCCTCAAACTCCGATGCCACACAGCCCGATGCCGCACAGCCCGATGCCACATAGTCCGATGCCGCATAGTCCGATGCCTCACGGACAAATCACACACGATCAACAACAACCCTACGCCTCTCAGCAGATGGCGGCAGAGGCGCGGCAGAACCCATACCCGCAGAATGCAGCAGGAGCCAGCAACTACGCAGCGCAAGCTGGAATATTGCCTAGCCAACAGTTACAGCTGGGCCAGCAGGCTTTTGGCCATCAGTACCGGCCTAGCCATGGCCACGGTGGGGGCATGAATATGTCGTGGGACAATCAATGACGGCGCGATGACCAACCTGCGACTGACCCATTAGTAGTCGACTTGCTCGGACTTGGGATCGTTTCAGGTTGGCCAAAGCAAGCAGCTGAATGGTTTGCTGGATTTGCTGATCATGGGCTCCGAGTCGAATTGTGACTGGCGTATTTTATATCAACGCCAAGCACCTTAGGCTTGGGCTGGGAGATCTGCGCCTGTATATATCATGGAACACTCTCAGTTGATCTAGCGTCTGCATTAAACTATGCCAGGGGGCACCCTTCGGTCTGCACCACCTGGAATCATATTTGCTGGTATGAGCTTGATAGATTAGAGTCTGGAAAGAGGCACCAAGCATCTGTTCTGCGCAATCATCTAGAGCCTCGGAAGGTGGGCCAACCATATAACCTAGAATTATGACTTGTGCGGCCTGAACTATAGGAACATGAGTCTAGTAATAATAAGTAATAGTAATTCTTGAACCCAATTTCAAGCTCAGTATCACGTCAAGTCTCACTCACTCTAGAGTTTTGTGTCATCGAGGCCTTTACCCTAGGGTATGGACAGTCTTGCAAGATCGCCCGGCTTCAGCCTTGGTCCCAAGATGTCGGGTCCGCAAAATGAGGGGCCCGTCGGAGGCCCCGGCGGCCCCGTTCAGACCCCTCCCGCGGGGAAGGGGGGGAGGGGTTGCAGGCGGCTCGGTGTATGTGCGGTGAATAATATGCGAGGACCCCTGTTGATAAGGAAGCCTCGAGGGGGAGGGGGTGTAAGGTGGTCCTGTACGACATCCCTGAACCCGACCGACCGACTGATGCACACCGAAACCCACTCGTCCTCCTTCCTCCTTTACTCCCGTCCTGCTGGGTGCGGCTGAAACAGCGCCTATTTCTAACCAACGTCCGACGGTCGCTAGCTCCGAGCGGGCCGCGGTACCTCCCGCGCCAGTCTGAGGTCCGCGCCCCCTGGGAGCCCCTCATGGACGAGGTCCGACCACCACTTCCGGCTCACTTTTTTTTCTTCTTCCTTGCTGGACTACTGGAGATTGCGGTGGCTAGACCCGTAGAGATTAATGGGGACCTTGGCCTCTGAGGCTTGCTGGCCCTTTCGATCGCGATCCCAATTGGATCTATTTTATTATTGTGCCAGCCTTTGTCGCCATGACTTGGTCCGACTAAAATGAGGTTGACCTCGTGAACCAAGAAGGATGTCATCCCGGGCCGGTCGGGCGGCCCCTTCCGACAGATACTGCACTTCAAAGCTGTCTCCGCCGGAATCTCCGCCTGCCGGCAGGACAGCCGGGGGGTGGGGAGGGGGGCCCAAGTTATCACATGCAACGGCCTCGCTCCACCACCCGCGGACCGAGGCTGCTGCTGCCGCCCTGGAGAGAATCATGATGGGCAGTGGCTTGCGCATAGACAGGAACATTCAGGGGAGCCGAGGCGTTTTCCTGGCGAGCGTTGTCGTGGATTGGACTGTCAAATGAGTCCAAATTTGGACGACCCCCACCCCCCTGACGTGGTAGCAGGTGTTTCCATTCACAGCGTAAATCTCAGCTGTTCAACAAACAGTAATTAGCAGGTCTTTTTTTTTTTTTTTTTTTTTTTTTGGAGGACGGGGGCAGTTTGGCCATCTCTCGTCCATCGTGGTGGCTTGGCAAAACAGAGAATTGTCTATCGCTGGGGCGAGTGGACGCCAGGCTATTGGAGGGCAAGCCTGCTAAGATTGATTAGCATCAGCAAAAGCCCTTGCCTGAAGCACCTCGCCTCTGCCCGCATGGGCTAGTTCCCGGTCTTTGCTGCTCAAGTCCCACGGGTTGTCTGCTGGTGGCAATCTTCCAGGAGGTTGCCTGGGTACTTAAAAATCCCCGAAATTGATAGCCTTGGCGACGCTGTAAGTATGATGTTCCAAACTCGGAGAACCCGTGTTTTCCTACGTAGTTGATTCTCTCCTTCCAAGGTATACTGTTAGCTGTCAGTTACCTATCGGACTCCGTGTTGCCATTGGAAGGCTGTTTTGGGCTCACGGGAACTTAAAGTTACTAGTACTGCATCGCTCCACAGATCCGTAGATTCATGAAGTGGCATTTTTTTGGGAACCATCAAATCTGAAAATTTGCTCGCAAAACTTTCCGGGGGAACGGTCACCGGCAGTTCGTCTTAATCGATATGACGTTAGTGAAATGGGCCATTTGCTCCATTGACAAACCCCCGCAATCATGACGCTCAGTAAAGGTAAAAGTCAATAAGCTTCAAACTATCTCGGGAACCGCCGTCGTGCCACTATGCTTGTCTCTCACTATGTTAGTCAAGCTTCGTGGGTGAAAGTTTATACTCTGACTCGGAATAACGGCAGTCTGCACCTTATACTCGCTGATCATGTCACTCCACGCGTGCATCTGCATCCGAACACTCCAATAAGTTTGCCGTTGACTCGTTAGTTTAGCGATGAGTCGTCTCAAGATTCCCAGGCTTCCCTAGTGTCTTCAACACTAATCCAGCTATAGTGTGGCTGGATCGAGTAGAAGCGCGGACAGAACTCTGTCAGCAAGATGCACAATGTCAATCTAGATGATCTGAAGATTGACTGGTTCAATTCTGGCCGCCTACATTGTTTGCTCTGAGCTCTGCAGAAACTTGATAAAACTCAATCAAGCCCAGTGCTGAAAGTTGCCAGACATCCACGTCAAGCTCAGATACTTCAGCAAGCAGTGCATGATTTGAATGTCTGCCATCCAGAAACTTCACCATGATTTCGACTCACAATATATTGGCTTTGCTTCTTAGTGTATGATGGGATAAAATCACAGGTTTGATCGTTGGTCATCATCACATCTCAAGTGCTACCAACGTATTCCGGTGTTAATCAAGGTTTCGTTGTTGGGAGCTGCAACAAGTCAGGTCAGTACAGCTACGGCCCGAGTAAGCGAGGCGACGTGACTGTGTTCCTCGAAGTCAGAGTGTCTTGAAATGGAGCTTGTTCTATGATGCCAACTGACTAGCGGGCACGCACAATTTGGTTACACGGCCGTGTTGTTTATGTCGCAACAAGCCAGCCCAAAGACGGCAAGGTCATCAATGGGGTGTGTGGACCAGTGAATCAATGTTAACCCGTGGCTTACTCTTCGTGTTCCCCAAAGGCAACCTTGATCTTGTCTTATTACTCTGACTAGTACAGGTAAAATTTATATGGTCTCCTTGACTAGTACCGTACCTAGGAGACGTGATCATATCAAACTTTGTTTACAAAAGTCACTCATAGCGGTCAGTATACCAATGGTATGTTGGACATACAGATGCAGCAACGCACGAGCTGAACCTTGGAAGACGTTTCAATACCATTAGAGACTCGACACAGAATATAAGAGGACTCGCCAGCAGCGTCACTAGTTGCCTCAAACTTGCGACACCTCACACCCAAAGCCCAAGACCGTCTTTCACTCAGCTCCAGGCCTGACCTCTTTCGTCCCAGCTGCCACGAACGATGTCTTCCATCAAACAAGCCCTCGTCAAAACAAGCGGCCTCCTGGCTGCTTTGGCCGCCTCTGAAAACTCCAACGTCAACGTCGTGACGACAGACACACTTGTCATAGGTGGAGGAGCTGGTGGAGCACATGCGGCAGTTCGTCTGACGGATTACGGCCAAGACGTGATTCTCGTCGAGAGAGAGTCAATTCTGGTAGGACTCTACATTAACTCGTTGTATGATCCCACTGATCATCTACTGATATGGCATCTATTAGGGTGGTGCTGTTGACAGTTTCACAGATCCCACCACGGGAAGGACGTCTGACATGGGCGTTGGAGACTTCACAGATTATGGAAACGTCACAGGTTTCTTTAGTCGCTTCAACGTTCCCAGTAAGTAAAAAAAGCCATTGGAAACTGTTGATGTCTAGCAAAAGACTATTGAGCTTCCATCATGCGTGACGGTGACTGACGACCTGCAGTTACCCACAAGCCGGCATCCGCCTCCTCAGCTGCACCTAGGCGATTCGACTTCAGCACCGGCCAAGCCATCACCAACTACAGTGGGCCATCACAAGCCGACGTACACGCCGCGCTTGAGCAGTATGCCGCAGTCGCGGAAAAGTATGAGGACATATTAGTTCCAGGGTACTGGAACTTCCCAAATGCCAGTGACATCCCCGAGGATTTGCTGCTAAACTTTGGAGCGTTTGTCGAGAAGTACAATATCTCGGCCGCCCTGCCCACAATTTTCCAAATTGCCGGGGCGATGGGCCGTGTTGTGGACAAAGAAGTCCTACCGGTGATGCGAGCATTCCCAGCACAGACGGCGCGAACTGTGCTGGGCACCCAGAAATCCTATGTCACCGTCTCGGGGCGTAACCAAGACCTCTACGACGCAGTGGGCGAATTCTTGGGCGACAAGGTCTACTACAACACCCAGGCAATTAGCTCGGTACGCTCCGACGCCGGTGTCGCCGTGACAGTCCAGGACATCAACACCGGACAGAAGACCATCATCCAAGCAAGCAACCTCGTCCTCGGCATCGCGCCCGACCCGTCCAAGTTCTCCATCTTGGACCTCGATGACACGGAGCTCGGTGTCTTCTCCAAGTTTCAATACACCCGCGAGCACATCTTTGTCATGTCGTGCCCGTCGCTGGCGCAGACCAATACGAGCTTGGCCAACCTCCCCTACTCTGCGAACGACAACACAGCCACGCATTTCCCAGACTACAACTTCACCGGCACCATATCGAGGGTGTCCGCCAACTCCACGCTCTTCCACACCGCTATTGTCGGGGACAAGTTCCTGGACCCCGAGAGCGCCAAGGCCAAGCTTCAGAGTGACATCCAGACATTGGTCGGGGCCCACGACTTACCCGGGAGCAGCAGCGAGGCGCAGCTGGAGTACCATCTCGTCTCTGATCATGGCTTCATGCATGCTCGGGTGACAGCGGACGAGTACAAGGCCGGGTTCATCCAGGATCTCATGGCTCTGCAGGGACGGCGATCTACGTGGTACACTGGGTCTGCCTTCTCGGCCAACTGGCAGACCATGCTGTGGGAGTACAACGAGATCCTAGTCCCCAAGATTCTTGGTCGGTAGTTGCCGATTGGCAACTTAGGATTGTTGTTTTCAATATCAGATGGAAAGACAACATGGATTGGGATTGGTCGCAAATAGTTGAGACATGTTGCTTCTAATATAGACTAGCAGATGTGCCTAATACCTAGCTAGGTAGACGGAAATCCATGACTACTAATGCTGGTCTCAAGCCTTAACATGTCCCGAGATTCTATTACGAAAGTCTATAACGTAGATGCCCCCTAAGTACCAACCATTATACAACTATAAAGTATAGTTAATAACTATAGAGTATAGTTAAGCAACGGTTAAATGTAAACTTATAATAGTATATAGTTAATAACTATAATATATAGTTATAAACTAGTAGTTAATTAGTATAATATGATTAGTTAGCTCTAGGGTATAACTTACTAAAACTTAGGCTTAGGGCCTACTTTTCTATAAGTACTTTAGATACTAGTAATTACTAAGTAATTAATTTATTAGTACTATTCTCTAGCTACTTATTTAATTTATAGCCTATTTACTACTAAGTCTACAACTTAGTACTAAGTTTAAAAATAAAATAAGTCCTTAAATTACTAAATATTAACCCTTTTCTATATTAAGTTAACTATCCTAGTAATAAATTAATTCCTAGTTAATATTTAGGTTAATTCCTAACTAATAGCTACTTTATTTTTAGTTAATAGTATATTATTTACTAGTTAATAGCTAGTTAATTTGAGGTTAATTTTAGGTTAGTAGCTAGTCTCTTATAGGTAATTTTACTACTAGATAAGTTAACTACTAGTTAACTACTAGTTTCTTATAAGTTAATTTAAGTATTTTCTTATATATTAACTTAATTTTACTACTAAAAAATTAAATTTAGGTTTTAAGATAAACTATTTATAAGAATAAAATATCTTAAATAATCTAAATAAAGCTAATAAATAAAATAAGTTAATTAGTATTAATAATATATAGCTAAGCTTAATTAATAGTAAGTAAACTAATTATAATAAGCTTATTACTATTCTTAACTAGTAGCTAATTAAGGTATTTATTTAAGGTATAATATTAATAGTACTTATTAATAATATAAAAAATATATTACTTATTACTATAGTTATATAAGAAGATTCAATTAAGTTGGCTTAATTTACTATTATAATATATAATAAATTTACTAATATAAAATATAAAATACTTTTTATTCCTAGAATATAATAGATTAGTAAGCTATATAGTATACTAAAGTTAACTATCTATACTACTACTTTATTACTACCACTTAAAGCTATATCTTTAGAAATATAAAGCTTAGGATAAGTAGGAACTATAACAATATAGGATTATATATTAATCACTATTTAGCTAAAGTATAAGTAGCTTAATTATTAAGATAAATTAAAGTATAAAACTAAGTTTATATAGCTTAATAGGGTAGAATAGCTAGTTTAAATTAAAAAAGCTAGCTTAATAAAGTAGAATAGCTAAATAATAAAGTAGAATAGCTAAATAATAACTAGAATAGCTAAATAATAATTAGAATAGCTAACTATAAAGAAATAAGGATAGTTATCTATAAGTAGGAATACTAAAACTAGAAATCTTTTCTAGAACTTTAATAAGCTATTATAAATAAGTTTTTAGAAATAAAAACTACTAATTTCTAAAGCTTAAATATAATATTATTCTTAAAATACTATTTAAGTTTAATAGAAATTAAAGTAGAACTAATAAAGTTATAGTAAAAAAATATCTAAAATACTAGGTTTAGAAATTATAATACTTATATCTAAAACTATTTGAAAAAAGGACTTTATTAATAGCCCTCCTTTTAAGAAATAGTACCTAAATATATATAGCTATTATATACATAGCTAAAAAGTATTTCTTTTAAAATCTTTCAATATTAAATATAACTTTATATATAGTAAAATATATATTATTATCTATTTAGTAA
>MAVT02000508.1:0-28919 GCA_001702395.2 Diaporthe helianthi
TAAATAAATAAATAAATAAATAAATAAATAGTAAAAAAAGTTAAATAAATAAATTAGAAATAAAAGTAAAAAAAGAAGTAAAAGGAGGTATAAAAGGGGGGTAAGGAAGGGGGGTTATAGAAGGGGGGTATAGAAGGGGGGAGGGTATAGTTTACTATAAGGGTTAGGGGCTGTAGCTTATTAGTATGTAAAACGTAGTTAAGCTATAGCGACTTAGCGGTTTTAGTATAATATTATACTATTTTTTAAGAGGTGTGGCTGTGGTACGCTAATAGTTATGTGATTTTGGATTGAATCTATCGTCTAGCGCTCCTATATCTTATGTTCCTGAGATCATTGTTGATATGCTGGACGAAACAAAGTTACGGGAATAACTTCATCATAGTCTTCAAGCCTAACGGTGTACCAGGCTGCAGGTCGAGTAAGGATGGTCTTCTGTATTATTTCATTCTCAGGGTGGGGCCAGATGGCAAGCACTTGAGTGATACATGGGACTTGGCTTGGGACTAAGCCTGTGATAGGTCTACAACTAGCGGCACACTCTGTGGAGGAATGAAGGATGAAGATTATTATGTTTCAGAAGTTATGTGCCCAGAAATGTATTACAGCCCCGTCTTTCCGAGGCGTTTATGTTGAAAGTACTCTATTAGACCTGCTCATGCATCTCCTTGTTGGGCATAGGCTGCTTCTTGCCAAAGACCTTGTCTGTGACCTTGCCCCCGAGGGTATCAACCTTGGCGCTCACTGAAGAGGTGTTAGTCAAACCTGCAAAACATCACACAATGGAATCCATGCGGGAGAAAGGACGGTGCTTACTGAATGTCTTCACGAAGCCATAGGTGCCAGAGACAAGCCAAAGGATAGCGTTGACAAGATCAACCCAAACAGCACCTTTCTCAACGATGGTGCTGCTCCCCTTGTACGAGTCGTCGTTGTCCCGGTGGAGAAAGATGGCACCAAGAATACCAAAGACGACAATCCACAGCAGGAAAAGCGACAGATCCCACGAGAACAGACGCGCGGTCTTGCAGCGGTTCGAGACGGCCCCAAAGGGAGCGGCGATGGCGAAGACGACAGCCGTAATGGACGACAGACCCGCGACGATGAGGCCAAAGACCCACTCGGGCGAGACGTGGGCGTCGTCGTTCTCCTGCGCGGCGTGGCGCTGCTTCTGGACGCGGTGGCCGTACAGCCCGACGATGACGAGCCCGAGGATGAACTGCAGGCCGCGGACGACCCACCGCGGGATGTTCTCCCAGGCCTTGAGCGGGGCGGTGGCGGCTTTCCGGCCGTAGGCGATGCCGTGGTTCGCGCCGCGCTGGGCGTGGGCGCGGGGGTCGAGCCCGTCCTCCATGAGGGTGTCCTTGTTCTTGAGGAGGACGGGTAGGAGCTTTGTGATGGCCATGATTATGGTATGTGGTTGTGTTGTTGTTGAAATATGTATGACAATGCTGGCCCGCAGCTGATATTAAAATTGAATAGCCGGTTGTGGGGTAGCAAGTATACAAAACTGTCCAAAGGCGTGGATGACTGCGCATACAAGAATAAAAAGAGATATCAGAAAATTGAGCAGTGATTGTGAAGATGTCAAAGCGACAGTGAAGAGATGAAAAGGTCTGAGATGAAGCGCAAAGAGAGCCGCTCAAACTTCTAAATATCCCACCCGAAGCGCGGAGGCCTTGTCGAGGGAACAATACACGAGAGGACAATAGACGCAACGATGCCCTTTGTGAGGGCGCCTCTGTCGCCGTTGTTTTTCTTTTTTCTCGCTCAAATGCTGGCAGTCACTGTTGCCGCTGCCGCGCTGAGGGATCGGTTGGCGCACAAAGCGGCCACACGTCAACTTGGCACTTGAGCAGATGCGAGCCGCGTCTGAGAATCGGATCGTGGTTGCCAGTCAATTGAGGCCTGGGCCCGAGACGCCACCGCATTGTGTGCAGGCCCTGCAGGGTCAGGTTTGAGGTGCCGAGCCAGCGGGCACGAGTGGACAAAGGGGGCCCTGGAATGGTTGGCCAAGAGGCAATCTCGCGACAATGCAGACAATGCAGGGCCCGTCTTAGCGCTGCACCACCCCCGAGCCTCGTCGCTATCTCGTTTCAGAAGTCCCTTGCTTTTGTACCTGTCAACGCCTGTCAACGCCTGTCAACGCCTGTCAGCGCTTGTCTCTGTCTGTTCTGGACTTCAGGACGGGAAAAGAGTGGAAGTGGGCTGCGATTTGCTGTCAGTGCTCAAGTGCTTTTGATCTGCTGCTATTCTGGGTTCGGTCGCGCATGCAACGGGGGATTCAATATCGATTGTACAGATTTGGAAAGCCCAGGGAAATTGTTCATGAATATTGAGCCTACCTTGGGTAGGGCGGTGCCACTCGATCGCAATCAGGGATAGGGTAAGTACTTAAGTACGAAAATGTCAAATTGGTTGGTGAAATCAACCGTCGGCACTGCCCCCGGGTCTATCAGCTTGGCCTCGTAAGGTGACCCAGACGGGGGGGTTAGGCGCCTAGAAACCCTTGGAAGGCTGGCTGCCTGTCAGCCTGTCAGCCCGACAGCTCGGCAACCCAATATTATTCTCGGCCGAATCGCACTGAAAAGTACTTAGGTACCTAGGTACCTAAGTACCTTACGCCCATGCGACTACTTAAATACAATCACAATATCAATTTGGCAACTGGGCTCTTTCATTGTGCACCAAACTTGGGCTTGTCGCAAGACCGAGCGAGAATGGCAGACTTCAGGATTGGCACACTGTAACTTTAGAACTAAAACCTCGGCTTTGTGATCAACAAATGGCCAAGATCAGAAACGTCAGGATCACTGACAGAGTTGAGGCATGGCTCTCCGCAGCCCGTGCAAACGACCCCGGATATATCACCGTCTCCAGCGCTGTCAGGGGTTCCCACTGCTCCCCATGTTTGATCTATCGTCATCGTCACGCGGTTCCATCTTTCGATTCTCCTTCCGCTGCAACCAAAAACGTGAGAAGCGATATTGACCCCGGTTCCTATCCCACCCCGTTACCCTTTTCACGGCGACGGTACGTACTACACCAATATGTACTGTACGGTAGAACCCCAGCATTGCACACGTCAAGAGAGAGCCATCTCCCTCCCCACTCTCGCGTACTTGTCAAAACCCCCGAGCCCCAAACTCACATCTCACGGAGATCGCCCCTTATTTCCACTCTCCTGAGATACTCCGATAGACACGCGAGGAGAGCTAAACACCGAACTTAGAACAGTAGAGGCATCAGCGGCCAGCACGAGCACTTTAGATCGGGGCTTACACGAAGCCGCTGCTGCGAACGCATGCACCATGGGATCCAAATGACTCGACCTCGCCGATATCAAACAGGAAAGGTACAAGGTTTAAACCTTATGGGTCAACGAAACAAATGAAAAGAGACACTAGTCCAATAACGTCAAGCTCACACAGTCCTCTCATTTATTTTAGACTTTCGCTTCTGAGAACCCACCAAGGGGGGAAATATGCTTAAATTTTGGACTACATTGCTTCATGCAGTGCACTTCGTACTTGGGTCAGTGTGGTGAACAAGGCAACAAACGTCCCCTCTTGCTGTCCACATTAAATTATAAGTCACTCGTCGGTCTGAAACAAAAAGAAAACAAGGCACAATTGTGTCTCAACAATGTTAATATTTCAAATGTAAGGTCGCTAGGACTGAAGCCGGTACCTTCAATGAAGGCAGTGCGGAGAATATGTATGTACATAGAGGGTTGTAGGCCGGTAATATCTACAGCCAAAATTGACGTGTTCCCTTTATGAGAGAATCTTTCTGCAAAGTAATAAGAAAAGCCACTCCGTCAAGTGCATTTTTCCATCTTGCAGTAGCGGTAAGCCGCGACCTTGGCCTTGGTGGAGTTGTAGCCAGACCTTTAGGAAGAGCCACTGTACGAGGCCAGGTTCTCGGGGCCGGCGTTGGCGAGGACGAACGCCTTGGCCTCGTCGACAGAGACAGGGGTGACGAGGCTGTCCTTGTACTTGGCCATGGCAGACAGGGTCGAGGAGCCGCACAGCGAGGGCCATGCGCCCGAGCTGGTCAGCGTGTTCTGCAGGCAGGCGCGGCCCAGGGATTCGGAGCACGCGCTGGCGGCGGACGAGTCGGCAACGGTGTAGGCGGTGTCGACCTGGGCGCTCTTGGAGAAGGGCTGGGCGACGGATTCGAAAGAGTTGCCCTCGATCAGAGCGTTGGCGTTTCCGTAGGCCTCGAAGGCGTGACCCTCCATGTTGGAGAAGACGTTGTTGACGGCGTGGATGTAGCAGGTGGTGCCTTTGTCACCGAGCTTGGGGGCACGGCCAGAGCAGTCGTGGATGTAGTTGCGGTCGAGGGTGACCTGGTCGCCATCTCCATAGAACATCATGGTCCAGTAGTGGTTTCCGTTGCAGGTAGCCGACTTGGTGGTCTCACCGTCGAACTCGGTGTTGGAGATGGTCACGCGGGATGGGTCGTAGTGGGCGACAATCATCATACGGCCAATCAGAGAGAACTTGCAGTGGTCGATCCAGACACCGTCGTTGCCCTGGAGCTCGAGACCATCACCTCCCCAGACCACCTCGGGGTTCAGGTCGGTGATGGTGACACCCTGGATGATGATGTTCTTGGCCCCGGACTGGAGGCTGAGACCCTTGCCCTTCAGGACACCCTTTCCGTTGGAGGAGATGATACTCTTGTTGCTGCCGACCTTGAGCGGGGAGAGAGCAGCAGTGTCGTACACTAGGCCCGAGACTTTGGGAGCACTTGGCTGCTCACGGCCGCACCAGTCGTTGGCAGCATCAAGAGCCTGCTGGCAGGCGCTCGCGGTACCCCATGGCGAGCAACCCGAGGCGGTCTTGGTTGTGCCGGTGAAGTCATAGGTGGTGGTAAGGTCAATCACTCGGGCGGCGTCATCCGACAGCAGGTCGGCGAGCTCGGAGGCAGACTTGGGCGAAACGACCTCGCCGTCAGCACCTCCTGTGACACCGCTGGCGAAACCGTACGCGGCTCCCTTGACGGCCTGGGCCGAAACGGCCGACACTGCGGCAAGCAGAGCCGCGGCGTAGTACTGTGCGACACGCATTTTGTCTTGATCTGGCAAGCAAATAAACGCGTGAGTATTCGGCAATATATATAGTTGGATAGGACCAAGCACACGATACCAGTATCGTGATTCGGAAAAAGCGAGTGAGGTTTGCCACAAAACAAGAAGGAGTGAGAATGTTCAGGCTGGGCTGACAATCATGGATGAGAGAACCGATGAGAAGACGAGGACGGGAAGGCTGCATCTTTTTATGAGAGACCAAGGACTGAAGACAAACATACATAGTACTCCGTACTGCCAACCACCGCAAGCCGCTGGAGCGGATTCCATGATCATCGGTCCTGGTGGGCAGGAGGCTCGAGCAGGAGTCAGGCCCCAACCCCCTACTCAGGGACTGCCGCAGGCGAAATATCCGGATGATGCCAAGACGGGGAATTCCTTCATGTTTCCAATGTTTCAGCTCCACTCCGTTTCGTGTAACCGCGGTCACTGGATCCACTCCTGTGTCAATTACATTCAACCCATGCGTATTCAAATTTCGACGACCGGTGCCGGTCCCGCCTTGGGAAATTCACGGCTACTTCCTTCCTTCTAGCCCTCATGTGCTTCGGCTCCTGTGTCTGGCCCGCATGTCGAGTCATAGTCACACCAGTTAAGCTCCAGATGTCGCGCACAAGGCCATCGTGACGCGCACGCCAGGCGCAAGCATTGACCGTTGCGCCGTTAGGCCAGTACGCCCCTTTCTGATCTGCAGCATCAAGCAGGGGCAACCGGTTGGCAGTGCTGTACCTGCGAGAGCGTCACCATAGGCTCCAGACAATCTGCCCGGTTATGCTTGGCCAAGCCTAATCGGAAATGACAACATCAACCTGACCATACCCGATGAATACGCCTTGTTTGTGGTCTTGAAGTCATTTCCCTAGCTGTGAAGTGTCATGTGGTTGTACTCAGGTAGGCTTCGACTGCCGACTCTTCCGTGTTGCATCTGTCTTCTTCCCATGTACTTCCAGCTGATTCAGTTCAAATGGGTTCGGATCAGGAGGATTGATAACCGGAGGCTTCGTCGTCTGCAGTATCTCATCCACTGCGCCCCAACAATTGATGTTTGCCATACAGTGTTTGCAGATGATGCAATTGTGGCAGGCGGTGGCACAGGTGTTCTCGTGGCTGGTCCAGTTTGAGGAAAACATGTACGGGCACGTATCTGTCCCCGAGAACATGATGTTTCGACACGTGTCCAAATTCTTTTTCCTTTTTTTAAAAAAAAAAGGAAGCTAGGAAGCTTCGCTGCCTCTGCATTTTGTATGCCTTGGAATGGTTCCAGCGTGTCATTATGAGTTGGCAAGACCTCTTTCTCAACCAACTGAGAGACTCTGTGGAATGAGTGAGTCTCAGTCTGTTTGGGGATCTCAGTGCGCTTTGTTCGACGCCTTGTTTGAGTGGACGGCTTGACCCTTCTCGATTGTTTCTCCATGAAAGACAAATTAAACTGAGCCGGAGAGTTGTGCTTTGTCTGGCGACTAGTGACCATTACTGAATAGCTTCCTGCCGAGTTCAACAGGGCGTTTCTTCTATTTTGCAAATTGTCCTAATTGCATGTGTTGCACAAGGTGGGCTGGACTTGTCTTCCACTCCGCAGGTAAGGCTGAGAGACCCAGAATTGTTTCCAATCCCGTTTGAGTGCTCTTGATTTGACAAGGGCACCTGGGGGCTGAGATTCCATTCGTTCACTTCGTTTTCGCAAGTTGTTACGCCGAATAACTCCGAGCGATTGTGCTCGCTGAGCTCTAGAGATGAAATTTTTAAACGGCTGTCACTCGAAACAACAGATTCGTAAGCATCATGTCATTTATGATTTGGATTGGGCCCCGGTGAACCTAATTGCCAGTCACTAACTGTTCGTCTCCAAGAGATGCAAATGAGATAGGGTTGTGTTGTTCTGTAAGCTCACCTATAAGCCCCACATTCCCATAGCACACCAGTCATTTCCATGCCCCTTTCGTCATCGTTCGTCCCTGACTCGGGCAAAGGCCCAGGAGTCCACTGGCCATACCCCATACCCCTGCGGAGAGTCACTTGTACACTAGTGTCCTCAAGCTCGATGCCCCCATGACATGACTGCATGTGGTCCACACCGAATGCAGTGACCAGAACGTGCTCCGTCTACTGTAGTAGAGTACTTCTGGCGTGACGTTGATTTCGGCACTTCCAAAATTTGGTGGGGTTGGCTATCTCCGATTTGTTATATCCGGAGCTTTAATTGTACATTAGATGTGTCCGTCGTACAATCTTGCGCCGCTCCGGCAACGTGAAATATTCCGCGCGGTCTATCTTGGAGAGCTGCGCGATGACCTCTTCGCCCCCGGACGGCGGCGGGACGGCGGATGGGTGCTCGAGGTCATCCAATGACACTTCTGGCACGGCACCGCGTACCTTGAACTCCCCTTTCCTGGCCAGGACATGGAAGTTCTTCGCGCCATCGGGATGCCTGAAATCGACAACGGCGTCTATCGTCGTTGAGTCGCCCAAGCTAGATTTCAGCACGATGTCTTTTGTGAGAGCTTCTCCCCGGGTGACCTTGCGTTGGCGGGCGGCGTTGTCGATCGCCAGGATGATGTCTCTTATGGTTGTCTCTAGCGGGAGCTTGTAAATTGTCAGGACGCGACGACGCGGAAAGACGGCTGCTGGCTGCGCTGGCCACATTTTGGCTGGAAGTTTCCATGGTCTAGCGCTGGAGACGACATGTCTCCTGATCAAGAACGAAGCGGCTTTCGTGTCTTTCGACTGTGTTGGTGGCGATCTTTCCACGATCGAGGACGGCTCCTCGGCCTGACCGCCCGATTGCACCTTTCTAAACGTGCCCGAGGACAGTCTCTTGGCCTCCTCGTCCCTTGGTCGTGGCGGTGGGACAAGCACCTTTCTGACCACACTGTCTAATTTCACCCTTCTGACCACACTCCCTGGTACCACCACCTTTCTGACCTTGTTCGAGGACAGCTTCTTGTCCTCGCCGTTCCTTGTGCCTGGGCGATTGGCTGTGCCAACAACCTGTTTAACAAATTCGTCCGCCGAAGTGTTTTCCGCCGAGATGCTTCCCGTTGAGGTGCTTCCCGCCGAGGTGCTTCCCGCCGAGGTGCTTTGCCCCAAGGTGCTTTCCGCCGAGGTGCTTTGCCCCAAGATGCTTTCCGCCGAGGTGCTTTCCGCCGAGGTGCTTTCCCCCAAGGTGCTTTCCCCCAAGGTGCTTTCCCCCAAGGTGTCCGTGTTCCCCGCGTAGGTGTTGGATGAGTAGCGTAAGGTGGCTGCTGGTGCTGCCGTGAAAGGCCGGCCGATCCATGGGCGGGGCAGCCTTGTCGCGGTGCATACGGCCAGACGCATCATGCAGTTTGGGCGATACGTTTGTTTATCTGATGGCCATGGTGAGCTCGGGTGTGAAGCGAGAGGTTCGTCTGTGAGGTTGAAGAGAACTCAATTTCAGCGCCGACCACCCCGGCATAAATGGCCCCCTGCACACCGCCTTCCTCTTTAGAGATCCTCTCCCCAAGTAAGCCCCCAAGATTCTTAGACCTGACGTAGAATTTTACTCTGTGTTCCTTTTCTCGGACATCTCAGACATCTCAGACAATATTCACTTTTCCAATCAGAATTATAATTTCAACAGGTGTGAAAATTATAATTTGTAGGGACATGATTTAATCACAGACTCTTGAAAAGGTTGTAAACCAGCTCAGAGCTAGTTTTACGCCTAAAATCTAGCACTCAGGTACCGTGTTCTACAGTTTTAAGTAGGCCATACAAGTATATTAAACCACGACTCAGAAATCTACCTGCTCCGACGAATTACAACAAAGCTAATAAATTTATGGAGTTCCCAACACACCGGCCATCATGAGTTAACTTGCTTCTGTTTTAGACCTTCTCTTCATGAGCGATATTCGCCTCCTCTTTCGCTGTTGAGTGAGCAGAAGAAGGTGCCTCCTCATGTGACGTCTCTACACCATCCTGCTTGCGCTCAACCTCGTGCAGACTGTCCTGGAACGTGCCCAGCTGGCCCGTCCGCCAGGCAGGCGTCTTGCTCTCAAACACGGCATCGATCTCTTCCAGTGACTTTGCGGCAGTCTCGGGGTAAAAGAAGAAAACGTGGACGGTCATGACGGCGCAGAAGGTTCCGAAGATCATATAGGTTTGCCATTCTTGTCGCAACAAGGAAGGAACTACTGGCGGTGGCCTAGAGTACTTAGCCGCACTCCGGTGCGAGAGGCGTAGATACCCTCCTCCTTAGATAGAAACACATACAAATATAGACTATTATTGTATAATATGATCGTAACCAACCAACACTAATTAATAGTCGCTTGGACTATAGATAGTTAGGACGAAAAGATTTACCAACAACGATTTCCCTACTTTGCAATATTCTCATTGTTGGTAACGTACTATATAGCAAACGATTACTTTAATAGGCCTCCTTGGAAATAGATACCTAGGTACTTACTACGAAGATTATTTTAATATCTTAACTTTCTCTGCGATAATTGCATATTTGTTAAAACCTAAAACAATATATATTTTTTACGCATAAGTTTTATATTAAAAATAGCCTTTTTTAACGTTAAAAATAGTTTAAAAACGGCTTTAATTTAACTATTATTGCTTAAAGCAACTTACTATATTGTATTTATTTGTTAATAGCTAATAATAGTTGCAACTGCTGCTATATAGCTAACTTTTAAGAGCTACTTAGTAGTAATAAAGCGAATTATAATAATTATATAACTCTTGTTATTACTATTTTCCTAGGATTAAATAACTACTATTTACTTTTTTTCTTTAATTACAAATTTTTTCTTAATAATACTAACTTTACTTGAACTATTATATTTAGCTTTAACTTTTTAAATGCTTATATATTATAGTATTATTTATATTAAACCTTTATATATAATAGTTGTTTTTGCTAAGTACTTTTTAGTTATAATAATTGCTTTTATAATAACCTTTAATAAATACCCTTAAGATATATTTCTAATAGTTAAGCCAAATAGAACTTTTTATAACTAAACAATATAACCTTTACTGTAAATCCCTTTGCGAATAAGGATATAAACCTTATAAAAGGTTATAACTTAGGTAAACTCTTTAGTAAATACTTAATATTAAACTTAGTATACTACAAATATGTAAAAGTATACTTATAGTTTATACTTTTACTATTAAATGCTTTAGTTAAATATTTAGTAATAAGCTTTATAAGTTGCCTAGTAAGTTATAACTAATAAGGACTTTATAATAAACAACCTATTTGTAGTATATTGCAAGGATTTTGCGGTATAAATAGAAAATATATTTATTAAACTGCTAACTCTTTGTAGATAATTACTAAAAATCTTTTTGCAAACTTAAGGAGTATATACTAGATGCAATAACTAATTAGTTGCTTTATAGTTGTATGCTCTAGCCTATTTCAAGGAGAGATTACCCTAGAACGAAGCTAAGCTTTATAATATTCTACTAGTTTCTAAATTAAATATAAACAAGTATTGTACGCGCTTGCTAGTACTAAGCTTCTTAGTAAACTCGCTAGGAGTACTAGTAGAGCTAGTAAAAAACCCCTAAAACTAAGGGCAACGAGCTTTGCAATAGCTAGGATAAGTGGAACAACCTTTGCTACCGCCGGGCCTAGAATTACAAGGACTTATAGCTTAACTACTTAAAGCTCAAGGATAACAATAGGGCCTAGTATTTCTACTACTTGGGAATATACTAAGACTTTAGCGCCTATAAACTTTAGCCCCAAGTTTGCCTACGAAGCTATAACAAAACCCACTATTTTAATCTATATTTCAGCTGCTTAAAATTATAGTATTAGTTAAAATAGGTTTACTATATAATAAATAGGCGCGAAGCTTATACTAGCGATATACCTTATATTTAGCGCAACTATGGATATAGGAATTATTGTTATAGCTTTTGCGCTTACAATATAAATAAAATATTAAGTATAATTTTTATAAAATATTGCCCTTATAAAACGTATTTAATAAAAAACTAAACTTAGCGAAGTTTACATAGTTTATTAAAACTTTTAACTTTTTTTAAAAGTACTCTAGGGAGTTATATAACTTACTAAATAACAAAATAAAGATGTTTTTTAACATTTATTACTATGCTAAGATCTAGCTAAGCTAATTCTATATAGTTTTTTTTTAAATACTAAGGGATTAAGTAAAGGTTTACTACTTGCATTTTGTAAACTAAGCTAATATATTTGCTATAGTATATATAAAAATTAAAATATACTTTAATATAAATTAAACTACTAGCACTACTATATAGACTAGACTATAATAACGTTTGCAAAAACAAAAGTATAAAATCCCAATAAGAACTTTTATAGAGTACTACGCGCTATATTTAACAAACTTTAGCTATACTAGCGCGCGCTAAGTTTAAACTATGCAAAAGAAGATAACCTTTGTATAATGGTTATTAAGGCGTGCAAAGGAATACTAAAACTTAAAATAGCATTATTTAAACTTGTATAATTGTACAAAGAGTTGTTTTTAAACCTAAGATCTATAGTAAAGATTTAACTTAGCTACAAAAAAATATTAATAGTTAACGTAATGGACAACGTTTAAGGTTAATACTACATTAATTGTAAGTATAACGAATAGTTTAAGAATAAAGAAGAATAACTATTGCACAGCTTTTAGTAAGGAAGCCAAGGATTTAAACGTAGCTATGGAAACTTTAGCAACTATAAAGAATTCCAAGGATAGCTATAGAAGAAAAAATACTTTGTTTATAAAAAAAGGAATGTTAGTTAATAAAGTATACCGCTAATAAATAACAAGTAGCAAAAATAAGTTATTTAAGCTAATATAAATATAAAGATTATAACAAGAATAACTTTAAAAACTATTTGCTAAAGTTTAAAGGATATAATATAGATAATAAGGAATATTATAACTATAAAGAGAATAAAACCAATAGTTGCAATAAGGAATATAAAAGTAAAGCTTAGTTTTTAAAGGTAAATGTTAACTTCCTTAAAGCAAATATAAACTATTTTGCGAACTAATCCTTTATGTATAAGTTAACTAGAATAGATATTTTTAAAGATACAACAATTGTACTAGCTAGCTAATTTATTTTGGAGGATAAGTATTTAAAGGCACGATTTTAAAGAATTTTCTTAAATATAGAAGCATTAAAGATTTCTACTACTAAATATAAATAATTCCTTGCATTGCAACAAAAAAAACCCAAGATATAAGTTAAATGTAATGGCTATAGGAGTAGCAAAGGTTAGATTTAGAACTAGGATACTAATTAAATTACTAAAAATAATAGATATTAATACCCTGGTGGAACTTGTAATATTTTATATTATAAATATATAAACCTTTTTTTTACTCTTTTTAGCTAATATAAATTAATTAAAAGTTTATTTTAGCAACGTTATAAACAAGTTAGTTTACTATAATAGTGCAATAGTTGTACTTATGCTAAGAAAATAGGGATACCTATAGTTTTTTTTGGATAAAACCGCAAACGCTATTTATTTTCTTAGTAAGATAGAGTTAAGATGCTTGTATTATTGCTTTGGATACCTAGCGATAAACCGCTTGTACTAGATGTTGAAGAAGGCTAGATATATAGATGTAAATAAATAAGCCTTTGCGGAAATTGAAAAAATATATTACTAATGCTAAATAAATGCATTAGCGTTAAGGCAATTTAAATTTACTTTTTACAATAATTGCAAATTTAACTACAAAATACTAGTTAATGTAATATACTTGAATAAACGTTTAGTTTTATATATAGTAAATTAGGTAATAAGTTTTTAGGGCGCTAGATTTCTAAAATCTATAATAGCAAAATATACTTAGCAAATACTATAAACCTTGTAAATTGATATATATTAGAAACTACTAGATGTAATTACCTACAACGCAAGTATAAACTTTACATCTTTTAAGTTTTATGCTAAGGTATGAATAATGGGAATATCTTGTAAATAAGTTTTAGTTAAAGTATATTGGTTAATTAGTAAAGTTAAATAATACTATTAATTTTTAAAACATACCTACAACGTTCTATATGTAGATTTGCACAATAGTATAAACAATAATATTATTTTGCAAATAGTAGTTAAGGCTATAAATAATACTACTAGGCTAGATAGATTAGTACTTATATTGTTAGTATTTAGTACTTACTTGCAAGTATTATATAACTTATTATTGTTACTATTTACTTGGAAAAAAGCTAATGTAGTTAATAAAGCTATAAAAATGTTAAAAAAGACTACAGCTAAAAGATAAGTTTAAAACGCGCTAAATATAAGAAATAAACTTATTAGTAATATAGCTTTTTCGCTATAATATAATGTTTGCGTATAGTAAAAAAAGAAGAAATAAACTAGCCTATATAAAGTTATTTTAGTTAATAGATATAATATAACTTTAAATATACTAAATGGCTTAACGACATTTAGGTTAACTATAATCTAGCTATATTTCCTTAATATAAAAGAAGAAGAACAAGGCTTACAACTAGTAGAGCCTATTGCGAAACCTAGAATGCTAGAACCTATACAACTCTTGTCTTTAGTAACAAAGGACTGCATTATAGTAGCATATATAACAAAAAGAGAAAACAATAATTATGCCTTAGCTATAAAACTAAGGCAAAATAGTGTAATTATAACGCTTAGCTTGTTGTTTAAAGAATTAAACAAAATAAAGGTTAATAATCTTATAGCTAAAGGAGTTTTTAAGTTTAAAAGATAGTTATAAACAAAGTATAGGAACTATTGTTTATTTAAGTCTTGGATAGTATAAAAAGTAAAAAGCAAAACAATAAAGCTATATAAGAAATCTTAGTTAATTATCCAAGGCTATAATAACAAAAGTAAAGATTTTATTTTAACTTAAAGCTTAATAATTTAACAAATAAGCTAATGTATAATTTTTATACTTGCTTTATTTCTAATTTAAAGTAACGGGATATTCTTAATGCTTTAGGATATTACTTAAGCTTATTCCTAATTGAAATTAAAGCTATAGTATATAATTCTTGTAGAATTACTAAAAGAATTAAAAAGTAGATATCTAGATGGGATAATTATTTGGGTAGTTAAACTACTTTATAGATTTGCGAAAGCTAGTATTTACTAGTTTAATATATACTAAAAGCATTACTGGGAAAAGCTTGATATAAATTATTCTACTTATAATCTATGCCTATTAATTGCAAGGCTTATATAGCCTTTTGGTATAGTAGGTATATAGATGGATAATACTTTGCTGCTAGCTAAAAAGGAATTTTAGGATAAAAAGGATGTAGTACTAAAGAAAGCTAAACTTTAAATAAAGCCCAAGGAGGAATTAATACTTAAGAACCCTATAAACTATAATAGCGCTTGTATAACAATAAATGCTAACGGATTTATTACAATATATTAAAAAGAACAAGTAAATAAACTTACTATTATTAATAAAATAGCTAAGGATAAACTATAACGTTACTTAGAATAAAGGGCTTGAGGAATATATATTGCTTTTATTTGCTAACTAGAGGTATTTTATAACTTTTTGGTAGTTGCACAAGTATAAAGCCTAAAAGAAGAATATTATAAACATTTGAATAAATAACTATTATAGTAGATAGATAATGTTTTTTAAGGAATTAAATATATACTTTTAAACTTTTAGATTGTAAAACTTTTTGTATTTGCGAATAGATTATTTATAAATAATTAGAACTTAATATTTTAGCTTGGATATATAATTGCTTTTGCTAATAAAGCTTGTACAAACAACGATAAGGGATTTACTATAATTGAAAATATTTTACATTAGTTGTTAATAAAATGCAAACGGGTTACTTGGAGTATACTAGCAAGCGAAATCTATAGAATAGTAAATAGTGTAAATATTAGGATTGCGCTAGCTACTACAATTTAGATAATTACTAGATAACTATTGTTGCTAGATATTTTTTTAATAATTTGTACAAACTTTTATAGCCTATACAAGTATTTAGTAAAACTTGGAATTACTAAGGAAAAACGCCTTATAATTAATATTATATTGTTAAAATAATTATATAAAGTATAAGAGATTGCTAAAGTAAAATAGGTTAATGGGAAGAATAATTTAGCTAATGTACTTATAAAAGGTATACTAAACTTTGCTTGCAAAAGTTAATTAATAATAACAAGCTTTGCATATAAGTAGATGGGTTTATAGAAAAACCTAAAGTTGAATCTATTCCTTCCCAGTAGGGGAGGTACAGCTGTATACCTTGAAAACCAAACTTTGCCGCCACTAGCTTTAAATTAAAGGAAATAATAAAAAAGTTTACTATCGTGTTGGATAGTGATAATAATAACCCTAAAGGCGAACCTATAATTGCCGCAAGCGCTGCCTTTAGGGAGCTTGTAATTGTTATAATTGTTGCTTTTATATTGAATACTTTAGGTATTAACGAGAATAACTCTAAGGATAACAACTTTAATAAATTTTAAGATATAGGATTACCTTTTGTAAATATTGCAAAGGACAACTAGGGATTTAGCTTTAAAGTCCTATCCAATATTAAAAGTATATAGTTAATAATATGCAATTATTGCAATCAAGAACCATTGGCTTAATATTTTTGGAACGCCTATAGAGGCCTATTACGTTATAATTTTGATTTAAAGCCTCTAGGGCATATATTTATTGCTACCCATTCTTTAAAAGATTACGAGTATTGCAACAAGGAAGGAACTACTGGCGGTGGCCTAGAGTACTTAGCCGCACTCCGGTGTAAGAGGCGTAGACACTCTCCTCCTTAGATAGAGATATACACGAATATAGACTATTATTGCACAATACGATCGTAACTGACCGACAATTCTAGTTCGTGTTAGCATCGTGCTACCAAATTCAGAGCCATAAATATTGGCAATAATCCCGGGAAATGGGTAAGACGATCTTGGCCGGAGTAATGACTGTACTCACGGATATTAGTAAAGGCCGGTGGGACGAAAAAGGCAAGGGCCAGGTTGAAAATCCAGTTGCCTGCAGCAGACACGCCCACGCCCTTAGCCCTGTATTTCAAAGGAAAGACTTCTGATGCATAAATCCATGCGACGGGCGCCTACTGTCGTGGTTAGCAAAAGAACATTGGCCAACCCTTTCCAACGCAGGCGGGGCTTACCCAGGTGATGCCGTATACACCGACAAAGATGTAGCAACATGCAATGACTCCTTTTGCCGCGGCAGTGCTCTCGATTTCCCACGTCAAAATCGAATTGCCGTCAATGGAATCGACCTCGTGTCCATACGAAGCCATTAGGGCACCGACGATGAAATGCAGTATGCAAGCAATTATGGCACCATAGACTGTCGTGGAAAAGTCAGCGAGTGATTTCAACACAACATGCAGTTAATACTACCCTAGGGTAGCAGCATCTTTCGGGACGGCTTGCACTCATTCGAGTTGCAAGGCAAAATGGTACTTACTCAGAAGTGTATGACGGCCGAATCGATCAATGACTGGGAGCACAGCGCCGGTCGTGACCAAGAAGATGACATATTGGATGATGGCACTCGTAAGTCCCGCATTGCCACCCTGGCCAGCCATCTGGAAAATGTAAACAATATAATAAAGCATCACGTTCCCGCCCAAAAGTTGCTGCCAGACTTGGGCACTAACTCCAGTCAAGGTTCGAAACCACATATTCGGTGCGACGAGGCCCAAGTAGCCGAGGTCCTTTGACTCGGCTGCAAGGGCCGCGGCCTCTCTGACCTCGTCAAGCTCGGCCAGCACGACGGGAGACTCCCGGTCACCACGACCGTGCAGCCCGGCGAGGACATCGATGCATTCGTCCCATCGGTCCTTGCTGGCAAGCCAGCGAGGGGACTCTGGGAAGAAGAACAGGGAGACTCCGAGGACGATTCCCGGTATGCCTTGGACGCCCCATGCGATGCGGAAGGACGAAGCGTCTTTGACCGAAACGGCGCAGCCATATGAGATCAGATACATGATCAGAATGCCCCAGTCGATGGCCCACTGTTGTACGCCAACGATGCGGCCTCGGATGTTGGCTGGGGCGAGCTCGGCGAGGTAGACACAGACCTGGGATGAGGTGATACCAACTGGCAGAGGGTGTCAGTTCAGCATCGAGACGCAAGAGTGTATGACTGCGGTAGAGCTTACTGGCTAAGCCACTGATGATTCTTCCGACGATGAGATGAGCGATGTTCTGGGCGCTGCACTGGAGGACTGCTCCAACAACCCAAATAACACTGGCGACCTGTAAGATGCCTCGACGTCCCATGCGATCACATAGCCAGCCAGCGAAAAGTGAGCCGATGAAGCTTCCCGCAGACATGGAAGCTGTGATTCCTCCTTGAGTGTTCGAGTCCGGATGTCCAAAATATTCGAGATATTGATCGCTGCCGATCCAAGCAGACATGCTGCTCACATCGAAGCCGAATAGAGCGCCGCCGATGGTGCCGCTGGACAGGAAGTCAGTACGTGGTGTCAGCATGGAAGGAGACGGAATGCTTTGTGTGTTGGTTACGTGATGGACCTACAAGCCAGCGAGCACATAAATATTCCAGATTCGATACATGATGACTGCAGTCGTCCGGTGCAGTGAGGAAAAAGAGGCAGATCGGTTGGAGAACAAGACAACATTGACACGAAGCCCAGGCGAAGAGATTTCTGTAGTATTTATTATCGGCTACGAGTTGGCCATGCTGCTCAACAACCTTGGAAGGTCGTAAAAGCACCGCTACGCTCGGATCATGCTCGTCCTGCGGCTCCATCTGCGGCCATTTCTGTCAATGTGGATGACCAAGGATGGTCCTCCCAAAGATCAATCACATCTGCCTCCAGTCGACCCAATCTTTCGACGACTGCCATAGGCAGGGCCCGATGTTGGTGACTGCACAACGGGGCCGTCAGACCAGGCCGTGTCATGGCTAGCCGAAACAGATATTTCCCCTCGGGGAAGTGGGAGTGTAGATCTTGGCCATGGTTGGTGTAGAGATTCTGGAGAAACGGGGGAGGAGGCTCTCTCGACGAGGGGAAAAGGACCGATGTTGCCTAGCATCAAGATCCACAGCCGACGTCATTTCGTGGTGGGACTACTCCGTATTGTACTGTAAAAGGGCGGGAGCGAGACCTTGCTCGAGAACACAGCTCGGCCCATTGCTCGTGAGCGAAACGGGCAGATATTTAGGGAGAAACATTGCGTGATGATGTCGCACCGCTGGTGTGGCTGTTGAGTTGCTCGGTTTGCATTCAGTGCGCCATTCTTGGGCCTCTCTGAATGCCATAATTGCGACAGGATCGATACCGGTAGCAGAGGCTCAGGCAGTCGTGAAGAACGTCGTTGGGCGGGAACATTGCATGGTGGGTGGCTCTCTGATTGGGGCGGTTGTACAATCATGGGAAGGCCCACCCCGGCAGCACCCGGTCTCCTAAATAGCCTCCCGCATTCCTCTCCAGTCTCCACCTCCTCGACGGCGGCATACTGTTCAGGATCATGATATCATAGGAACTACATGATAATCAGCTTTGTCCTCCAAAACCACAATGCTTATCATGAATGTAGGATGTCCCAATGAACCAGACGCAAGACCGAAACCAAGGAGGTAAGGCTTTTCCTGGTTTGGCATGCACACAGGATTGGCAGTGTTCCGCACCCTCCACACGATACATCAACAAATATTGAATTCTGCTTGTTACCCTTGCCTGCCTGAATTGATCGAGCCAAGTATGATCTGTCAGAGCAGAGTCCGTCTGGTGGAAGACACTGGATCCAACAGCAACCGGTGCCTGGGTCCATAGCCAGCCAGCAGCAAGCTCTAAAGTCGCATCCACGTCTAGGGAATCATCAATCTTGCATTACGGGCACGTGTGCGGCTCTTCTTTTCAACTCATGCGTGGATTGCGCTTGTGACTGGCACACTATCGGGACTGATCTGCAGAGGCGTCCCAATCGGCTGGCTTGGGCAGAAATTATTGTAATTAGAGAGACCTTTCACGTTTTCTGTGCGTTTCTGCTGGCTTCATAGGCGTACGGATTGGCAATAAATCAGCGTATATGACATTAAGTTGGCATTATGTGGCGATGTGACTGACTTGAATTGAATGCCCCTTCACTCTGGATTTGAAGTTTGGCACAGCACAGGGAGCACAGGGGAGGGAGAACCTTACGTAAGCCGGCAAAAGATTCTCACAGCCCGGCAATCCCGATGCAGCCTGCCGGGGGCAGTTCTTAGTGGGAACTGCCCACTACACGTGTAGACAACATTGAAAGTTCATCGCCACTACTCGCCTTCTTTGTCCACATATTTTCTGCAACCACCCGCCAACCTTCGCACCATCGCATTGAGCGTGTATCACTTTGCAACTGACCATATCTGGCCATACATCAAACGTATCTCGCATCGAGACCCAGAAGAAGGGAGATTGCTTGGAAGTACCATGTCCCAATACTACCCCCCTCCCCCGGGGGTGGACCGACGCCAGAACACGTCGCGAAACTATTCCCAACAGCCAAATGGCAACGATGGGTATGGCTTCGGCGACAGTTATCGGCCTCCTCCTCCCCCCTCCTACAATGCCCCACCCCCTCCTCCATCAAACTACGATTCCTACGCCCCTTCCAATCACCGCAGCGACCATGGGGCTCGTTATTCCCGCAATGATCGCGATGATCGCAATGATCGCTACGAGCCTCAACGCCGTACCGATGACTACCCGCTTCCTCCGAGACCATCGGGCGACTCGTATACACCCTCCTTCCGTGGTTCCGATTCGTTTCGTGTACCCCAGGGTGGCTTCGACTTTCGCTCGGAGAAACCCAGAGGCGTAGGTGATTCGTACACCAGCTATCGCCCAGACGAGTCCAGATCTCGAGCAGACCCGCCTCGCGGCCCCCCACGGGGTCCCCGCGGCGATCGGCAATCAGCCCGCTCATACCGTCCAAACGGTAACCGAGGGCGCGGTGCGAATGCACCATACTCTGGCCGCCCTTGGAAACGTTTCACACCATCTGACCGTGCCATACTCCACACGACCGACAACCACATGCCCACGGAAGACTTTGCCGATACTCAGAATGGCGTAACATACAGGGCTCTCGATCAACTCTCGGATAGTGACGAGGCTGATATGGATATTTCGGACGACGAGAACGGTTCTGCGCAGCCGACTGCGAAGCGGGCGCGCACATCTGCCAATTCTGGATCGGCTAACGAAGCCCCGAAGTGGTCCAACCCAGACCCTTACACTGCTCTGCCTCCTGAGCAGGATCCAGACAAGAAAAAGAAGGACGTGGTCCAATTGATCCGCAAGGCTCGCGTTGAGCCGGCCAAGAGCACCAGGACATCGCTCCTTGCGGATGACGAAGACTTTATTCGATGCGACTCCGGGAGTGAGGATGGCGAGGCTGAAGAGGAGTTCATCGATCCCCTGACTTACAGCCCTCAGCGGTCCAAGAATCAAGGAGTGCCACAGCCCATGGCCGCCGCGCCGGCTGCAACGGCCTCCAGCTCGGTATTAGGCAAAACCTCCGCGGTTCAGGCCATCAGCAAGACGCGAAAGCGGGTTGACTTTGACATGGACATGCCCCAATCGTCAGATTTGGGTTCTCGCAAGCGCACGCATGATGATGTGTTGAAATTACCGGCTCATTCACAGCTCAAAACGGCGCCGAAGAGACCAAGTGGGGGCTCCATCGTCTCCGATTGGCGAGTGAAGAAAGGCGAGAATCACTCACCATGGGTCACGGCGGCCAAGTCAGCAACTCAGGTCAATGTCAGGTACGTAACAGGCAACTGACATCTCGGCAAGCCAGGCTGACTTACACAACGCAGGTTCCACATGGAAATCAGTGACTTCTATGATTTAGTGAGACCACGTGAATTCGAAGATCGTCTTCGTGGCAATCTCGTCGACGAGTTGAACCGCGTCATTGAGAAGAACGGCAGTTGGCAAGGCCGCAAGCTTCATGCCTTTGGATCCTTTATGTCTGGTCTGTACTTGCCTACTGGTGATATGGACCTTGTCTTGTGCTCCGACGCGCTTATCTCTGGAGGCCATAGCCTACCCATAGGCATGAACTCGATGAAGCAGTTCCGAAACCATCTACGTAGCAGTCGTGTGGCGGTCCACAACAATTTCGAGACGATCTTGAAAGCAAGGGTTCCCTTGGTCAAGTATGTGGACAATACCACTGGGCTGAAGGTGGACATCTCCTTTGAAAACCCCAGCGGCGTCATTGCCATCCAGACGTTCAAGGCGTGGAGAGAGCAGTACCCTGCCATGCCCATTCTTGTGACCGTCATCAAGCAGTTCTTGTTGATGCGTGGCCTCAATGAGCCGGTGAATGGTGGTATCGGAGGCTTTTCTGTTATTTGCATGGTCGTCAGCATGCTTCAGATGATGCCGCAGATCCAGAGTGGTGACATGGCACCGGAACACAATCTGGGTTCTTTGCTCATGCATTTCCTCGACCTCTACGGGAATAGGTTCAACTACAAGATCACGGCTCTCAGGCTCAATCCACCTGGCTATGTGAACAAGGCAGGTTCGGCCCCGCTCCATCGATCTACAAGCGCTAACAAAATATTCATGGCTCAGAACAAAGTCACTACGTTCACTTACAGAAATCCCGACCGGTTGTCTATCATCGACCCCAACAACCCCGCAAACGATATCTCAGGCGGTTCACAGAACTACCCTCAGATCAAGGCTTGCTTCGCTGAAGCACACAAGCTCTTGCAGGAGAGGATCGAGCGGATCGCACGAGGCCAGAAGCATGACAGCATCCTTGAGACCATCCTTGGCGGAAACTACGCCCAGTTTCGGGAGCAGCGAAATTACTTGCGCAAAGTGCACCTCCAAGTGTTCGGCTACTGCGACGAGTAAGCAGGTTCGGAAACGCCGGTGATGAATTAGCCCTGCAGGCCCATCGTCCGCTTTGGCCCAGACGGTCGCTTAGGTCCAGCCGAATCGGCACAGGAGTGGGAACGATAGAGAGGTGTCCACGGAATTCGGCGTGGGAGATATATTGCGGTCCTTTTGAGAACTTCCCGGACGAGATCCCCACGTCTTCTATTGTCTTCGGTCGCGGCGTTTACGGCCACGGCGACAAACTACACTTACGGGATACCCTGCAGCAGCTAGAAAGCTGTCTGCCAATATTCAGCAGCCAAGGTGCTGCTGGATGCCTGTTTTGTCTCCGGTTCTTATCCCTTTCCCAAAAAGATACTGCGTCTTGAGCTTAACTCCAGCAGATACATGTACTATAGACTTGTGGTCTTCGGCCCGACGTGTCCACGCGCCCTTTTTGGCCATCCTCTTCTTGCCCAGGCGGCTTACAGTTGTAGGCTGCTTACAGTTGTAGGCTGCAGGGCGGGTCGACATGGTCGGAGCGCCACATTTCGCAGCAGGCATCATCGGTTGAGCCCTAATGGACACCTTGATCTCTTAGACTTCTCGTTCTTTTCGTTATGATTGAGCCGGCGAGGACCGCCGTCTCACCGATGCGCCTGCCGCATGAAGCTACTGATTCATCTGCAGGCAATAACTTCGGCATGGAAACGAGCTGACCAGAGCCAGACACATTCTTTCGTGTGTGATGGCATCTGTCACTTGGATTCGCCAAACATCGCCAACCTCGACGGTGGTGGACCACTCGTGACAGATCAGGAGTGGTCTGCTGCCACTTTTCTCACTGCAGACAGTACTTTATGTCTGGCTGTGGAGAGGAAATTGAAAGGCTTGCCTGATGGGTGGCGATCCCTGAGCGGTGCCAACTCGATCGGATGACTGGGCCCGAAGACCACATATATGTGTTATCGGGCGCCTTGGCCACGTTTTTTACGTTGCTTCGGGTCCTCAAGTCCGTTCTCCTCACCCCAGCACTGCCCACCAGCTTGACAAGGCCGGCGGCTTCGGCCAGCAGATCCCTGTCGACTACATGCTTGAGAATCTCGACTCTTGAGAACATGCACATCCTGTTGCAAGAGATGGTCCACAAGTATGGCCTGAATGACTTGTATAACTGGCAAGCAACCGGGCAGGGCTTGTTCATCACGATGGGTGGTTCCGCGATGGATATCGCCGACTTTGACGCCTGAGTGGCGCTTGACTGGTGGGGGCACATCAAGAGCAGGTACAGCCTGTGAACCGTTGGAAGAATGAGAGATGTTTTTGGGTGCTAACTTATATACGTGTACACGAAATCCTACGTGAGTCTAGCTCTTGATCCTCGTTTACATTTCTACCAGCTGGTACGGAGTCGCTAATCATGCAGGGTGTGCTGAGTCCTGACAGTTACAAGTGGGCGCATCTACCCACGCCCAAGCGACACATGCCGATAGAAATAGCACAGCATTCAGCCTTACAAGGTCTGATCACAGGTCATTAGTACTGTTGCATTGTGAGTGGTCTCCTCGCATCTCATAGCATGTTGCTTGTTCGCCTTAGGCCTGCTCTGATATATGAGTAGCGTCCACATGTTTCTTGTTAATTATACAAGACTTACACAGCTTATACTCCCACAGCAGCATCAACACGCACAGTTTGATTGGTCGCCTCGGTTGCATGCAATGCATGTAGTCATGTGGCGGCGCCACGTTCTTCGAAAGTCTATCGAGAGACCGGTGCCAACCCAATAAAATGGCTTTTAAAGCCTCGGGCATCTCAGAAGGATGGATGGACGCCAGTTGCTGGGGTACCAACTGCAACCCCTCAGATGGCGTCCATTTACAGTTCGCAGCGTCGACATTATTAGGTTTGCGAATCTGCGGAAGTCGACGTGCCGTCATTGGCCGCCGCGACCTGTCGTGCCCCCGTCAAGAACCTTGGAAAGAAAGGATGGCGCCCAGACCTTCCCCCGCAATCCGCAATGAGTTTGTCTTGGCCCGGGGAACACAAAGCCAGGAAAGCGTGACTTCAGGACCTGCACCATCGGGCCCCAAGGCCACTAATAATAACGAGATGAACTGGCCCCTACCTAGGTACGGAGTAGGCTTCCAAGGTTGCAGGGAGGGCGTGTCGAATGAGGGCGCGAACCTCTGTCCAGATATCAGCCGTCGGGGATTGTCGTGATTGGTACACCATTGCCCTGGCCAGAGGAACTTTCCTTGGGGTGGTGCAACGTGACGACTGGGGCGGGCCAACCACACCTTGGCGATGACTACAGCCCAGGAATTCTTGCAACGTTCAGCTTCTGCATGTTTGTGTTGCGTACCGACGGCGTGGTGTGGTTTGCTTTCCAAGGCCTTCTATTCGGTCCGTTCTTGTGGTATGGCCCCCTTGGCGGAATTCAAGGTTGGGCTTTTTCTTCTGATCTCATATGCCATGTTTCCTTCAGCAGGGGTTGCGAGGAAGCCTTCAAATACGTTGTTCCCCCCTCCTCATCATCCACTTACAATGAAAATTTGGCCTATCTCGCCCTCCAGTTTTGCAGGCCCTGCAGAGCCATCAACAGCCGGATGGGTATTTAAATATTCTTGGTAGCTGTTTGCACCTCACCACCACCACCACAACAACAACAACGACTAAAACAACTTTCCAAGCGACCTCCACCAGCTACCCTAGTACCGGTAGTGATCGAGAGTCTTCTATAAGCCACAAATCAGCTTTTCGTGAAGCTCAAGAAGCTTCTTCTTCATCTACAAGATGTATCAAGTCAGCAATGTCTACTTCATCTGCGCGTTTGCCGCCATAGGTACGTCTCACACAATTAGCCGTTCGCGCATCACTGATTGCCCTGGAGCCGTCTCTTTCCCGTTGGTCGACACACACATGTGCAAACAAACACTTTTGGCTCACATTCTTGATCATAACACACAGGCGGCATGCTGTTTGGGTTTGACATATCGTCCATGAGCGGTGTGCTCGGAACCCAGGCCTACACCCGCTACTTCGATAACCCTCAGGCCGGCGGCTACACCCAAGGAGCCATCACGGCCTCGATGCCCGCTGGCAGTCTCGTCGGGGCACTCTGCAGCGGCGTCATCGCCGACCGCTACTCTCGCAAGCTCGCCCTCCAGGTCTCTTGTATACTGTGGATAATCGGCGCCATCATCCAATGCGCCGCTATAGACCGCGGTATGCTATGTGCCGGGCGTGTTATTGGAGGTATGTCTACTTGAGTACCCTATTGTAATTCACTAGTCTGCCAGATTCATTTAGGGCGCCACTCGGGACTTCAGGACCGGGCCCGCAACATCAAATGAAGCAGCACTATTACTCCTGCATTGAAGGATTGCTGACTATATATCTAGGCCTGTCCATCGGTATTGCATCTAGCGTTGTGCCCGTCTACCAGAGTGAGATTGCGCCCAAGGAGATCCGTGGGCGTGTGGTCTCGCTGCAGCAGTGGGCCATCACTTGGGGTATCCTGATTCAGTACTTCATCCAATATGGTGCCTCAAACGTGAGTGTTCTTGCTCGAGCTCCGCAACTGGGCCACTGTTCCTCCTGCTGAATGAAAGCTGACCGAGCGCTACTTGGGCAAAGGTTGGAGGCGGTCCCAACAACCCGGATCAGCCAACATCTGCCTTCCGAATTCCCTGGGGCGTACAAATGGTCCCTGGAGTTGTCTTGTTTGTCGGCCTCTTCTTCTTCCCTTACAGCCCCCGTTGGCTCGCCTCAAAGGACCGCTGGGACGAGGCACTCGAGGTGCTGGCCCGCACCCTCGGCAACGGCGACCGCAACCACCCCAAGGTCCTCGCGCAGTACCAGGAGATTGAAGACGCGCTCAGGTTCGAACGGGAACAGGCCATCAGCAGCTTTAAGGCCTTGATCGCCAAGGGAATGTTCAAGCGTGTTTTCCTGGGCATGAGTGTCCAGGCTTGGTCGCAGCTGTGCGGCATGAACATCAGTCCGTACTCACCGGTTTCTTACAAACTTGTCAATGATGCTGACTCTCTTTTTTTTCTTCTAGTGATGTACTATATTGTCTATATCATGCAGGGGGCGGGAATAGGATCTCCGGTATGTTTTCTCTCTGGCCTAACTTAACTCTGCATACATGAAATCCGCACGTACTGACAGCCTATCTTGCATGTGCAGCTCCTCACAGCGTCTATTCAGTATGTCATCAACGTAATCATGACCCTTCCAGCAATCGTCTACCTCGACAAATTCGGCCGGCGCCCAGCCCTGATCATCGGCTCCTTCCTGATGATGACGTGGCTTTTCGTCAGCGGCAGCCTGCAGCAGTACTACGGTCAGCCCAACACGGACGAGACGCGAACCGTCGAGAACGAGAACATTACCTGGATCATCCTCAACAACCGGCCCGTCTCGAGCGCCGTCATCTCGTGCTCGTACCTCTTCGTCGCCAGCTTCGCCACCACCTGGGGCCCCGTGTCGTGGACGTACCCGGCCGAGATCTTCCCGTCAAAGATCCGCGCCAAGGCCGTTAGCCTTACCACCGCTACTAACTGGTTCTTCAACATGGTGCTTGCCTTTGCAGTGCCCCCGTTACTTTGGAACATCTCGTACAACATGTACTACATCTTTGGCGCCTTCAACGCCGCTGCTTTTATCCACATGTTCCTCATGGCCCCTGAGACCAAGGGCTTCACCCTCGAGGAGATGGATGACGTGTTCAACTCTGGCATCCCCGCCTGGAGGACGGGCGGCAAGCGAAGCAGGCTTGACCAGCTGGAGAAGGAGATCGAGGAGGGAAAGTTGAAGGTTGGCGTGTCCCATGAGGACGACCGTGTGGAACCGACTGAGAAGGTCTAAAGTGGGCTTTTGGAGTCGGCGCCGCCATCATATTTTTCGCGGGCCTTTAATGTAAGGTTCCCTGAGTTGGCTTGTACGACAGGAGATACTGGGGTGGTCTTAGTTCCACCGCTTTGTAGGCATGGGCGCATGTGTGCATATGTGCACACATTGATTTGGTGATAGTTCATACCCGGCGACGAGTATATTCTAGACGCTTCTCAACTCCTTTGTGTGGCTAATTGTAAGAATCGTGTTTAAGAGTGCTGCGTCTCTGCCGTTTTGACGTGCGTACATATATGTATATGTAGTACCAATTGATGTGGTTATTCCCAGCACTTGAGGTAAGGGCCTTATGTAACCTCTGTATCCAATAATGCGCGCTTAGTTGCATACATGTGCTCATTTCACCCGTCTGAAGTTCAGCGGATGTTATGATTGAGGGTTTCACTCTAGCTTCAACACATCAGGATGCCTTTCCATATCCTCAGCGTGTCTACAAAAGGAACGAGTGTAAGTCGTCGTCTGACTCCCCGTCGTTGCTTTCGAAGCCCGGAGACCAATCTCCATTCCCCCGGCAATTGGCACACGATAGTGTAAGACCATATGAGCACTGGTCGCAGTTGAGGCAATGCCACTCCCTCCACTGCCTACAACCGCCACAACGGTCGCAGTGCCAGTCGTGGTCAGTCTCCATCCACCCATTCCTACGGCAGAACGAGAAATAGACGGACTGGGATTGTCGCAAAGTAAGCCCCCAGCGCAGCAGCTCCTGCTTGAGGGCGAGGCCGGCGTCGCTGCTATCCCGTTCTGAAACGGTGAGGCCATCCCATTTCGTCCTCCACTCGGCATAAGGCTCGGTCGCGTTGCTTTTATACTCATCGAGCATGACAATGGCGTCCAAGACCATGTCGAAAAGGGACCGCGTGCTGGTAGCACGCTCCAGCTTGGCTTTGGGTTGCTTCGTGATCCACGTCATGAAACAGGGGTGGAGTTCGACCGCGTGCGCGTCCTGGCCGAAGAGGGCGGCCAAATCAAGCTTCTTAAGCGGGTTGTGGCAGGCGTCTCCGCCCTGGCAGCTGCAAGTGGAGGCGTTGCACTGCTTGCCTGACCTGCTACAGGAACAGCCAGTACAAGCTTCAATCTTGGGGGTTGTCATGCCACGTCCAAGTTCCTTTTGGATGTCAGCGACCTACGCAAATGTGTGAGAATTATTCTGTCTTGTGAGTTTGACCATGGGGAATTACCTCTGTCTCGCACGACTCGGAGTCTTCATGAGATATACGACCACCACGACGACTTGGTGCATTTACCTTTCTGCCACTTGGACTATCCGGTTGGCAGGTTTGGTCCTCGTCCTCATCTACGCTCATATCGGACCACGAGTCTGCATCGTCGGAGCTCCATTGATCCTCGGGGAGCGACTCCGAGTCCTTCTCATCACAATAATCGTATTGTGTCCGACTCCTCTTTGTCGATGCTGTGGCCTTGGTTGGTGATGCAACCGGCGTCCCGGGCTTGCGTTTTGATCCTGCAAGGGCCCCCATGATTGCTTTGAGAAGATTTGACTGAAATGGATAGGAACAGATGAATATTCGGTTGGTTTTTGAATCTCGAATATTGATGATGATGAGAGGGTAAGGTTTCAAAAGGAACAGGTTGGTCGCACGTGAATAATTAATGCGTTGTTTGAGTGGCACTCAAGACTCTAACGAGCGCGTCGCGCCGCGTCTCTCATGCTACGTGACAGGGGCTTACTTATACGTGGCAACCCTGACCCTCAACGAATTCAAGGCGGGGGGGGGGTTTGATATGCGCCTGACAGCGTCCACGGCCCCCCCCCCCAAACTTGGGGCGTCTTCCAAATATTGAATTTCACGGCCCGGTCTGCATTCACCTGGGAGCAGGCAGAAAACATGGAAGATGACAGGAATTGAGAATTATAAATCAGGATAATATATAAGATGTTATCATTCTATAAAGACAAACACTGCTAGGTCTAGCTAATCAAATACCATGTAACCCCTACCCACGGGACACCCCACCTTCAGGACTATAAAAAGTCCTTATCTGTAATAACGTGTATATTCGTCAGGTACGATTGCTAGTAGAAGGTCTAAGG
>MAVT02000509.1:0-28914 GCA_001702395.2 Diaporthe helianthi
CCCGCGCCCCCACCAGTACAGCCCCTTGGCTCTTCTTTGCAGGCCCTGGACGCATCTCGATCTTTTCCCCAGTATCACTACTCCGTACACTACTCCCTCGCCCTAGCCGGCCCACGCCCTGTCCGTTATTCCCGCTGCATTGCGGGTAATGCTCCTCCAATGCCATACTTATACTAGCTGTTTTCCTCCTACCCTTGCCATTTTATCCGGTGCACGAGGACGGTGGCCGTT
Organism: Diaporthe helianthi; assembly: GCA_001702395.2. Classification (NCBI taxonomy): domain Eukaryota; kingdom Fungi; phylum Ascomycota; class Sordariomycetes; order Diaporthales; family Diaporthaceae; genus Diaporthe; species Diaporthe helianthi. The sequence continues at coordinate 232 of MAVT02000509.1, forward strand.
GACTGACAATAGTCGGTTCGACAGCCTTCGATTTCTTCTTTCTTCATGAGTCTGGATCCTGAGGCCTCGCTGCGTAAATCTGCTTTACATATCAACAACCAGGCGCATCTGCCTTCCACTGCCTCTGCATCCGCGTCCGCGTCCGCCTCTTTTCTGCCTTCCGCAACAACTCACAATCTCCAATCTGCTTCGTTCCTGCCGCCTCCCACCTACCCGAAGACACCCCCTGGGCCTTGCACTGGCATTGTGGCTACGCCTCCGCACTCACATCCACAACAACCACGACCGAGCGCAAATAGAGGCTGTCACCACCCTTCCGAGGAGGCTGTCAGGCTTGCTGCTCAGCTGGTCACAGGGCGCGGTTTTGACATCAGCCGATATGGTCTGACAGCTGCTGCCACAGTACGTGATCAATCTGGCGTTGATGCTGCCGCCTCTGTCAACCGTCTCCATTCGGCGTCTTTTGCCTTGGCAGCCCCTCCATTTCGTAAACAGGCACAACCTTGGAAGCCGCCGGACAGCCAGGGCTTCGCCATCCCCATTCCCAAGGCGCGTCGCACGAAACGGCCACCTGACGAGTGCCATCTGGACGACGCTTTCGTGACCCCGGCAGCGAAGAAGCCGCGCCGCCTTCCACCTGGCAGCCTTGACCTCCCCAAGCTTGCTCCCCTTCGAACCCTCGAGGACTTGCCCCTGTCCAACGGAGTCTCGCCATTGTTCTTCTCCAACTCGTCCTCGAAACACATGACAGGACGACCACCGAGCTTCTCCATCTCGGAGCCATCCGGGGCCATGATCCACCCCCTGCGGGATGAGCAAGACGCTGTTAGGACCGTCAGGCTACCCAAGGGACACATCAGCTCTGCAAGCCCGGCGCGAGCCCAAAGCATGAGCACCTTTAGCAGCGGTAGGTCCGCAGAGAGTCAGTCCTCCCACAGCTTAGACGGTCGTTTCATGTCGTCAGAACTACACGATCTTCAGGGCGTAGGCGTAATTGAGCTACTAGACCAGGATGAACGGCCGACATTCATAATCGACTTGGTTGGCCCGTCGAACTTCGGTCCTGGACCATTGAACATAATCTGGCGCAATGCAGCGATGAGGGCCGCGGTCGGAGTAGACGAGCTCATATCCAAAAGCGCAGAGGACAATGTCGATTTCTCCCGGTTCAAAGCATGGATCGTCAGTTTTGTAAAAGAAAAGAGGTCCATGGACGTCTGTTTGCCGTCCCTTTCATATGGTGGTATCAGTTGGACGTGTTCCACCGTGAGAAATCGTTTCCTCTTCGTCAGTGGCAATAGTGCCGCTGTCTCCATCACACCCACCTCGCCGGCTCCTATCGCGCGCGCGTCGTCGATTCTCGAACAACGCTCCCAGGTACGGACTCCTAGCCGAGATATCAACACCCCCGGCCGAGAAAGAGCTCTCAGTGATCTTGATTACTTTGGCGATGCAGAGCCGGATCAGGCTTTGGCTGCCTCACGCCGCGCGCACTCGGAGCCTAGGGACTTGGGAGATATGAGGCCGGAGACACCGATAGTTTCGACAGAGGACGTCTACGATTGTGACGATGCGTTGGAACGTCCTGTGTCTTTCGATTGGACCAGGATAGTGGACACGAGCAGCATGCTGCCACATCTACGATTCGCCAGATCGAGAAACTGGGCAGCCACACCTCTAGGGCCCATTGAAACATGGCCAGCAGATTTGCGGACCATGTCAAACATGGTCATGGGCAGTCCAAATCCTGCGGCCATGTATTGGGGAACCGAGCACACGGCCATTTATAACGAGGCGTACCTAGATCTGGCAGGCAACAAGCACCCGAAGCTCATGGGGCAATCTTATACAGAGGCTTGGGCAGAAATTTGGGACGAGCTCAAGCCAGTCTTCGACGCTGCGTGGAATCATGGCCAGGTAACGTCATCTCCTCAATTTCTTCCACGCAAAAACTTCGTAGACTACAGTATTTATACCCCAAAAGCGATTGGCGGAGCGGCTTCAGGACCTTCAAACCACTGTGGTATGGCCAGGCGGCCAGGAAGCTGAGATCGAGACTTTGTGGGAACCTTTTCGAGCCAAAGGGTCGCAGCACACAGAATTGCGCTCTCCTGGTGAGCTTCGACTGACCTTCCCGTCTACAGGCCATGATGAAACAAGACGATCAGCTTTTCCTGAACCGAAATGGCTTCCTAGAGGAAACCTTCTTCAACTGGTCTATCGTCCCACTTCTAGGCGGCGATGGATCCGTGGTGGCACTCTACAACCCTGCATTCGAGAACACCCGCCGCAAGGTCAATGAGAGGAGAATGCTGACGCTCCGTGCCATTGGCGAGAAGACGTCGCAGGCTCGGAATGTGGGACAGTTTTGGAAGCAGGTTCATGAAAGCATGAAAGTTAATGAATGGGACATCCCCTTCGCCATGATCTACTCCGTCACCGAGGACTCAGAAAGCGAGGTCTCGTCCATGCACTCTGGCAGCATGGTCAACCCGCCGCAGATAGTCCTCGAAGGCTCAATTGGCGTAACCGGCGACCACCCAGCTGCGGTACCTTGGATCGATTTGAGGACCAGTGATGAAGGATTTGCGCCATTCATGAGGAGGTCAATGGCACAGCCAACAGTCCCTGTTGTTCTGTCCAAGGACGATGGAACGCTACCACAGGATCTTATCTCAGGCATCCAGTGGCAAGGATTCGGCGATCCTTGCAGGAACATCGTCGTATTTCCTGTGCATCCCACCACTGGCGATACCGTCGTTGGTTTTGTCGTGATGGGTATTAATCCCAGAAGGCCGTACAACGATGATTATCGATTGTTTGTCGACCTCCTGTCTCGACAGCTAGCGACTTCTATGGCATCCGTGGTTTTGTTCGAAGAAGAGATCAAGCGTGGCCAGCAGGCCGCGCGGCTCGCTGCGCTGGACCGTCAACAGCTCTCAATCCAGTTGCGTCTGCGAACGCAGGAGGCCGTCGAAAGCGAGTACAAATTTACTCGGATGGCAGAATTTGCCCCCGTCGGTATTTTTATCGCAAATGCACAGGGGCACATCAACTTCTGTAACGACTCGTGGTGGGAGATCTCGAGGCACCCGCGAACGATCAACTCAATCAACACATGGATGGAGAGCGTTCTACCTGCTGACAGGCCTACCATCGAGGCTGCCTGGCGGAGCTTGATTGAAGACAAGGTCTCGATTGTCCAAGAGTTCCGATTCAAGGCACGCCGCGAGTTCAACGGGCACTCTATCGAGACGTGGGCCTTGATGAGCGCCTATCCCGAGAAGGACAGTGATGGGGCAGTCAAGGCTATCTTTGGCGTTATAACCGACATTTCTCAACAGAAATGGGCAGAGGCGTTCCAAAACCAGCGCCGGGAAGAGGCAGTTGAGCTCAAGCGGCAGCAAGAAAACTTCATTGACATGACGAGTCACGAGATGCGCAACCCACTGAGTGCCTTGTGCCAGTGCGCGGACGAGATCATTGGCAGTATCGCAGCATATCGGAAGACCGAACCTGATATCGCCGAGCGCTTGGGCAAAATGCTTGATACCTGTCTGGAAGCCGCCAACACCATATCATTGTGCTCGAATCACCAGAAACGGATCGTGGATGATGTGCTGACACTGTCGAGGCTTGATTCCAGGATGGTGGAGGTAACGCCGACTGTTGTCAGCCCAGTGGAAGTCATTCAAACGAGTCTCAAGATGTTCGACACAGAGCTGGCATCGAACAACATCAAGGCCGAGTTTCGCATCGATCAATCCTACCGGGACATGGGCATTGAGCTTGCACGCCTCGACCCGGCTCGGCTACAACAGGTTATCATCAACCTTCTGACTAATGCGATCAAGTTTATTCAGAAGCAAGAGGAACGGTCCATCGTCATCACCCTTGCGGCATCCAAGGAAGCGTGTCAGTTACAAGTTTGTGGGATCGAATTCTTCGAAGAGGGGCTGGAGTCCGAGCAAGACATCACGGACAATCCTGATTGGGGTACTGGCGAGAAGTTCAACCTCCATGTTTGTGTGGCAGATACAGGGCCTGGTTTGACAGACGAGGAGCGGTCGATGCTATTCCAGCGATTCCGACAGACATCGCCTCGAACACATGTCGAGTATGGAGGGTCCGGGCTCGGTCTTTTCATCTCGAGAATGCTCACCGAGCTACAAGGCGGCCAGATTGGCGTCGTCAGTGAGAAGGGTGTCGGCAGTACCTTCGCTTTCTACATCAAGAGCCGCAAATCTGTTGAGCCACAGCTTCCGAGCCCATCGCATAAGGATGGGCCCGACTCTCTCACGATTCAACCGGCTATCGATCCTGGGACCATAGACGTACTGGTTGTCGAGGATAATCAGGTCAACCAGAAGGTGCTGGGCCGGCTGCTAAAAAACTCCGGCTTCAGAGCACACCTGGCGAACCACGGAGGCGAAGCAATTCGGAAGCTCCAGCGTTCGAAGCACTGGAATCAGGAGGCAGCTATCGCCAAGGGCTACGGGCCATTGACCCCTATCAATGATGAGGAGGACGAGGACACGATCAATGTCTCAATAATACTCATGGATCTGGAGATGCCCGTCATGGACGGGACAACTTGCGCGCGTACCATTCGGGAGCTGGAGAGGCAGGGCGTGCTTACGACCCATATCCCAATCATCGCAGTGACAGCGTATGTGAGGCCTGAGCAAATTGGGGAAGCAAGGGCCTCGGGGATGGTATGTACCAACCACGTCCAACCTCGCACGGATATGCTCCTGGTTACTTGAAACTGACCTATAATGCCTTCCTTGCAGGACGATGTCGTTTCAAAGCCTTTCCGCGCCCGCGAATTGACACCCAAGATCACGGAGCTTTTGCTTAATTCGCCGAGGGACCAGATGCCTTACTCGCCTATGTCTATGGCCTCCTCTACCGAGGCCGGTTCCGGGGCGTGATCTGATACGTCCAATGTCGATGGGTTCAAGGCGTGCAGGGGTCGAATGGAATCACATCAATTGAAGATACTAATACGCAGGAATGGGCAGGTTCAGCAGTGGAAGATCGGAACCATTCGGCCAATCTCACGGACCTCATCTCTCGGAGTTGGGCAATACACACATCGCATGGTTACATCTTGGCGTTTACCAGAGAGGTCAATCTCAAAACAGCAAAACCACCTACGGAAAGGAGACACAGGCCTGTGATTAATCAACAGGGTATAGAATTATGCTTGGTCTCCTCCCATGTCATCGGCCCGGGAGTCATTTCTATGCCTGGAAATGTGAGCATCGAGCGCGGTGTCATAGCCCTCCAGTACCTGGCGGCGGATATACATTTTACTCATCAGGCGTTATCATAAGGGCGTCAGAACTGTTGATTCACCCGGGATTTCCCTTTTTTTGGGGCAGCATATTTGCAAGATTTTTTGTTTTATCTATTATGGGACCATGGTGTACATATTGATACCCAGAGAGAGCGAGAGACAGAACAAAGAGCTTTGCAGATGACGCACACATCGATTTACACACCCTGCTTACGGTGAATATGTTTTCGCAAGCGAGGAAACCTGATGCTGGGTGTTATGTTAGCTGATATAGTGGAACATTGTTAACTTGAACTGAAAATGTTGCTCCGGCGGCTATTGCTGAACGCTACTTTCGGCTCTGCCCTGGGTGTGCGTCAAAACACTGTTCTCCGAGCTCATTACTTCTGTGGGCTTCTTTCATGGTTTTAGGGTGCTGTTCATTCACTCTTCGCTCTGCCTTCGTGTGGCTCTTGTTCATTATTCCCGTCCCTTGCGGCCAGGTAGACTACGTCTTGACGTTTCGGGGCCGGGGACCCTGGAGCCCTTAGTTTCCAAGCCTACATACTCAAGTACGTACGCTGCTGGCCTCCCAACCGAGGCGTCTGGGATATTTATTATCCCTTGTGAACTAATATCATCATCCACTTACAAGATAGTATCTCAAATCTACAGTCAACTCGCACGAGCTGTTTTGGGCTATAGACGGTGTGCGCTCGCCTCCCGCGTGGTCGCCCCCATGGTCTTCAAGACCGCGGGCCCTCAAGCAGGATTTGGGGGCCGGGGTCTGTTGTCGGTTCCTTGTGTGTTGTGTTATGTTGTGTTGTGTTGTGTTGTGTTGTGTTGTGTGGCACTGAGGGAGGCGCCGCGAACATACACTACGCACTGTTCTTTGGGGGATGAGGGGGCGGTGGGAAAATGGATGGATATGGGGCTGACGACGAGGCGGACGGACATCGCAGTGTGATGTATGTAGGTGTTTTGTTTTGGCCCCCAAGTGTTTAGTTCTGGTTGTGAGGCCAATCAATCTACTTGGAGTCCGTGATAGACTCAATCAGGCTTGTGAAATTGCCCTCCTACCAAGACCAAATGGCTTATGTGGTTGTGCATTTCACCTCATCATTCGATAACGCGCGGGAAAGAGATCGCGCGAACATCGGTTCTGGGTGCTGGGGAATTGTCTTATTAATAACAAAGGTTATCAAAATCGCTCCCACCTGGTAGCCGGACCGCAACCAGTGTTTGCACCACCAAAATTAAACATCGTTCCGTGTTCAGGGTATCTGCGCCTTGGGTTGAAGAATTCCACGCCTGACGCCGCAAAAGTTTTGTCCGTAATTGAAAGAGACAGCAGACACAAGGCTCCAAACACCCCTCCCCTCCCAAGGAAAGTAATTTCCAAGAGCAATAATCCGGCTCTGTCCAGATTTGCCAACGACAACTCTATGTTACTCTTCTGGCACGATGCAGAGAACTGTCATTGGCAGCCTGGGAGCAGACTACCACACTCGAAGAGCAGGATCAAGCAAAGACAGCCATGGTCGCGGCGGTGGCGACCAGGGGCCACCAGCCGGCGAGCTGAGCAATGTGGGCAGCGGCATTGGGCGACTCGGTGCCGCCGCTGGCGGTGGTGCCCTTGGGGAGGGAGCCGTTGAGGAGGATATGCTCTGTGCCGTTGACGTCACCGAGGGCGACGAGGCTGCGATTGAGGCCGGCGTAGCTGCCATTGCCGATGACGCTGTCGATATAGGTCTGATTGGCGTTGTCGTCGCAGCCGCAGACGGCGTCGGCGGCGCAGGCGCAGGTGACGGGCTTGGTCTCGTTCTGGTTCGAGGACTGGTTGCGGTAGCTCCAGGGGTGCGTGTAAGGGTACAGGTAGGGCGAGCCGCCGTACCACGTCCCCGGCCAGAAGGCGTAGGCCGCCACGCCGCCTACCAGCACAAAGGGGAGGATGCCGCCTGTCGAGCGCGACCCGGACCGGTAGGGTACTGTTGTCCCGCCGCCGTAGTACCGCCCGCCGCCGTACTGGGGTGCTGCGCCTGAGCCGGTTGTCGTTCGGCCGCCGGTTGTGGAGGAGGAGGATGCGGCGCCGCGGCCACTGTTTGGGGGGGGAGACGAGTTGCGTTAGTAAATTTGGTCTAGCATGCGTGGGTTGGGAGGGGGGGGGAGGGTGTGTGGTTGAGCGGGATCTTGGCATTGCTTACCCTGACGACCCTGACGAGGACGAACTGCCAGAGGAACCTGTTTTACCAGACGACGATGAGCTTCCCGAACTTGAGCCAGACGAGCCGCTGCTAGATCCTGAAGACGAACTGCTGCCTGAGGATGATGATCCTGATCCTGAGCTGCCTCCTCCCCGCCCACCGCTTGCTCCGCCGCCCCTACGCTTCCATAGGTCGGTGTGGAGCGAGTCGTCGAAGTCACGCTGTTGGTGTTGTGGTGCGGATGATGTGAGGTCGGAGGTCTCGGGTATCGCTACAGCCGAAACAAGTGGTTGCAGGGCTGCGGTGAGTACGAGGATGGAGTCGAACTTCATGACTCCTTGTTGCGCGGGGTGATTGTGCAAATCCAAAAGCCAGAAATAGTGCAATAGATTGGTTGACCAAAGGTTAAGCGATTGCTGCGGGGGTAAATTAAAGTATTGTCGGCTTGTTGGTGGGACGGGTGGTCGATCGAAAAAGGTTGTAGGTGGTAGGTGTTAAGTTAAGTCTTGAGTAAGAGTCAAGAGTGAGTTAAAGGTCTGAGCGGCAACAACACCAAAGAGTCAGGGATGTTTGCTTCACGGGTGCCGAAGCATTGGGGGTCAAGTGGTCAGTCACTGGCAAATCAGCAGTATGATTATAAACAAAATCGTCCGAAAAGGCCCAAGGTTCGCTCGCTCGCAAGTGGCGTTGTCCCGGCATCATATACTCGTCGTCACTCTCTTTCGCGTGATCTGTACAACCACCGAGTAATCCGCCTGCCTTGGTTACTGCCCAGTGGTGTGGTCATTGCCCGGGCTGGTCCCAGCCCGCAGTCCGGCCACCACTTCTCTTCCCGCTTAAGGCTAGTAAGGCTAGCATCCGACGCCATCGTGTGCTGCGCCCTGCCGCAAGGTCCTGTGGTACTGTCGTTACCTTGGTGTCATTCCTCGGGGTTGTTCTACTTTAGCCTAAGCGCAAGGCAGTTGTGGTCTTACCGCATGCATGCTGTGTAAGACGGCAGGACGGTAGGCCAATGATCCTTTCGACCTCTCGTGGCTCCGCCAAGGCTGTCGTTGCATCATCACGCTGCGCTGTGCTGATCGGGCCTTCGTGGCGGCCCATTCGGGACTCAAACAGGACCTGCGGCGACTTTTGCTCCCACCCGTCCGGTTCGTCATTGTACCGCATGGGGAAAACAAGAAAATGTCCCGACTCCCGGCTTGCAGCAGTGGTTTGATGGGTGCAGTGCTGCGAGCAGACCGTTTTGATGACGTCGGAATTGGACGAAGGGGTTTCTGTCTCCGTCAGCTGCAAGCATACAATGAAGCATAACAGCGTACCATGGCCCTGGGGTCAAGCAGGTGGCCCAACGCACTTTTGCAGTCTGCCCGCTGCCCAGAAGGCTTGTCTTCCAAGGTTCTTGACCCCAGTTCGCCTCCGGTTCGCCCGGCTGTGAATTTGCCTTCCCCTTGACAGATCTGTGCCACAATGATTATCTAAAAGATCTGGGAACAGTAACATCTGTTTTTTTAGTCGGTCGCAAGGCGGGGTGGCGAGGCTGTGCACATGCAGCGGCCATCTCGAAACATTCTGGAATGCTTTCCGTAGGCTGTGCCCTCCCTGGCCTCTAGGCTTCACTGTTTTGTTCCTGTCAGACTGCAGGAGAAAATACACTTGACACCGTAGATCTCCTCGTGGCTGGGTCGCACCACCTGGTCGGCCTAACAAGCGGCCCTCACCTTTCCAACTGCATCGACTCCAACTCCAATCCTCATAGCCCTCCCTCCTGAAGTCACTCACCAACATCACCACCACTTATTATTTCTCCTTCCCGTTCCTAACCTCAATGTCACCTCACAATCGATCACCATCCTAAATTGCCCCAGAATTGGAGCCTCCGTCAGATCCTTCGCGTCACCCATATCACCCAAGACAGGGACGTCTTACTCGAGCACAAGTCGGCTCAGCCCCGTCCACATCCTCGGACATCAACCAATGGCGCCCCATTCCGCCGACAAGAGTCTCCTGGACAGACTGAATGCATTAAAGCCCACCAGTGTCAACCTTGACCGCTCTACCAAGTAAATAAAAAACAGCCCAATGTTGTCTCTCTCCATCAAATGATCTCCCGCACCAGCGGCCTCAGGCTGACTCTGATGGCTGCTGCCTGGACAACCCGAAAAGCGCCCTGGACATTCCCGCTGTTGCCCAGCCACTATCCAGGGAGGATGCCCTGACGGAACGGCTCCGGTCTCTGCGCAACAGACGGGATAATGAAGCCCCTCCGCCGTACACCGCATCGCCTTCCGCCAAAACCGCACAGCCACCGCCTCCTCCGTCTACCGTCCGAGACACGCCCGCACTATCTTCACTCGGGGATGGGGTTGTAAGCAACAGCCATCGTCGATCGGGAGTAGGTGGTAGCGGCGCTGATGATGCCGCCGAGGGAGGAAGCCAGTCCTCAGGCGACTATGATCACTACTTCGACGACGTCCTGCAGCCTCTCGACCTGGATGAGGTTGGCTTGGACTCGGAAGAAGGCGGCGGCGGCGGCGATGAGGGGGCGTCAAAGCGCGTAGAGGACCTCCTGGCGAAGCTCAAGGCGGACCCAGGGGCACAGCCTTCGCTTCCTGCCGGGGATAAGCCCGACGCCTCCTCCTCCAACAAGGCCAAGGACGAGTGCGAGGGAGACGAGTCCGACGACTCTGAGGGCGAGCTCATGTCAAACCAAGTGGAAAATGTCATCTCCCGCGCCATGGACGAGCTAAAGCTCGACAGCGCCCAGGGCGGGGATCCCGGGGCAGCTGATGACCTTGGTCTCCCAACGGTACCGCAGGACACGACACACACTGAGGAGCAGGATACCCCGCGGAATCCCCCTCCTCAGGCCGCCGGAGGTAATAGCCACGACAGCGACGCAGGCCTATCCCTCCCCACAGTCCCCACCGCCCTCGTCGACCCAGCCCCGACCTCAGGCGTACTCCCCAGCGGCAATAGTAGGGCCGACCCCTTCGAGTCCTCGATAGAAGCCCGGCTGGCAGCACTCAAGGGCGCGGGCGCACCCATAATCCACACCGACGAGCTGGGCTTCCCCTCGGCGCCGACGTTCCGGCCCGAGGACAACAGGCCCGCGGCGAGGCTCGGGCGGGGAGGAGTAGGGGCCTCAAGGGGGCCAGGCTACACGGACGCCGACCAAAAGACGTGGTGTATCGTCTGCCTCGAGGACGGGACCATCCGGTGTCTGGGCTGTGCTGAGGATGGGGGTGGGGTTGGGGGGGATGTCTACTGCGCGCGGTGCTGGAAGGAGATGCATGTTGGGCCTTCGGCCGGGTATGATGAGCGGGGGCATGCCTGGGAGAAGTTTGACCCGAGGAGGATTTGAGGGGAGGCTGCTGGGTCGGGGCGATGCAAGTCACGCAAGGGACATGGTGTTAATTATGATCACACCCCGGAATAATCAAGACCATTCGCGACAGAAAAGCCATGGCCATCAATAGCATTTGCACGAGCTCGGTGCATACAATAAATAAAATTTCCACGCTAGGATATACTGTATCGGAAGCAACAGCCTGTAAAGCAATTTAGTTGTATGTGGCAACGATACCTAAAGCTCGTGTTGAAGTTTCACACATGATCTCAAATGCTTGCATGTCTTTGCAATTACACAGTATTCAATGTCTCAAGGTTCCTGTCGTGAGATGTCAAAGGCGATTCTAGAGTTTCATTAAACGTTTTGATCATATGGCATTTGGAAAAGCAATATCAATACGCAATTGGCTGTATCATGGAAGACAGGTTGCATATGTCATAAGCCTCGGCCATGACTTTCATCCAATTTTGCCAAATTGAAGCTGGACTTTTCGGACGTGAGTAATTTATCTAATGCAATCCATGTTTGTGGGTGAAATCCCCAGAGGCGATTTGTGAGTCTGTGAGAAGTGACTGGTGAAGAAAAGTCGTAAATTACAGCACGCCTGGCATGCTCTACCAAACATCAAATAGCAAATCCGAGGCATCTGTACCAACATGCAAGCATCGCTCGTGTCCCCACCATAATGCTCCCAAAGCAACATCATGATCAAGTAAGCCACGAGAAGCCAGAAAAAAAAAATCAATTAATGTCAATGCAACCTTCCATGTATCCATGACTTCGTACCCCTTTCCTCCGTTTTTGCGCCAGCCTACCAACACCATGTGGTGGTTTCCAGATGTGTCATGCAATTTAGTCGTCCTGCTCCCAGACATGACGACACTGAGGTGAATTACACAAAGACCGTAAATAACATCCTGACCTCCTCAAGAACATGTGCTAGTTGGTCCCGTAGCCAGGACCGGACCCATTCCTATTGCCACCATGGTCCTGGGACCGGCCGGTGATATCTTGCCAGGTGGCATTGAAGCGGCGGCCTGTGCTTGCCAGAAGGCCTTCCTCCTCGTCTGCCTCGGCCTCGTCGTCAATCTCCGCGAGGTCCAGCTTGGGCGCTCGGAAGAGGGACGTGATGAAGACGATCAGGAAGACGCCCAGGAAGGCAAACTGTGCCCAGTAGTCTACTGCGCCAAAAACTGGCCAGTTGAGTGTCACACGGTTGAGGAACGTTGACATAACTGAGGGCGTGCACACTGACTTGGCGGCCTGACTGTCCTCGAGCTCCGAACAAGGCTTGATCAGCTCCTTGTGGTTGCTGCAATCGGGCTGCTCTCCAGGGTGGCGGGGCGGGTTGTCGCAGTACAGTTGGGTGCCAAAGGTGGCATATTCGGGTGCGACCATGGCGAAGATGGCGTAGTTGATGGCGAGGATGATGAGCGCTAACATGACGGTGGCGATCAAGAGGGCTTGGGGTAGGGTTCGGCCTCTCTTGATCTGGAAGATGCGGATCCAAAGGAAACGGATACCGATCGCCGCGATGCCACTGATGGAGCTGCTGAAGAAGAACAAAATCAGGAGGGCCATCAGGATGTAGTCGACAGGGAATGCGTTGGCCGTCTTGACAAAGAGCCAATTGATAGGCTGGAAGACGTTGATGTGGCCTAGGATGTAGCCGCATCGTGCTTTGCAAATAGAGTTCACCGCCTTGTCGATACCAGTGATGAGCATGGAAACCCAAACCAAGATAGCCAGAAGCAGGAGCAGGATACCACCGACGAGCTTGAGCGGGCGGAAGACAGCCTCTGTCTTGAGCCAAGCGCGGTAAATCCAGCTCTGCCCTTCGCCAAGGGCTTCAGAAGCAAGCCTTTGACGGCGCACCAGTGTCTGCTCTTCCCGGATCAAAACATCCATCTCGCGCTGGTCCTTCGGGTCAAGGCCATCAGGACGGCCAGTGTTACGCAACTCCAGCTGCCTCTGCCGTTCCCTGTTGCTCTCAAGCTGCGACTCTGTCGTCTCCGATAACTGTGGAGCAGAGATGGAGGGGGCTGACTTGATGAGGGACACTGGGAACAGTGCCAGGCCTGCGCCGGTGTACAAGACGTAAATCAGCGTGCCCAGCGTGACCAGCAACCCAAGCCCGAACGTCAACGCCTTCTCGCCATTGTTCTCGGACAACAGATTCTTGAAGTAGTCCAGGTCCAGGTGTTTGCTTTCCTTGTTTCCGGCCGCGGGGACGAAGAATCCAATAAGGAAGAGAATGACCACGAGCACGAGGAAACCAAGAGTGTACTTGCTGGCGCCCCAGAGCTTGGCTCCAACGCCCTGTGTGCCCTCCTCCTCCTCGACCTCGTCGTATTCCTCGTACCAGAAGTATGAAAATGGGATTACCAAGAGACATAGAAGGGCATCGAAGCTGTACAGCGAGTAGTAGACGATCTTGAGCGTGAACAGAATGTTCTCGACACGCTCGGGTGTTGCCCAATCCTTCTTGACCCCGAGCGAGGACGAGGTTGTCGCAGAGACCAGGGCAATATCGACTGGCAGCAGCAGGACGGTCGCAAGAAGAGAAGTAATGCTGATAATGGCCACGATGGTGACAACAATGGACCGCTCCCGAGGAGCCTGCCAAGTGAGAGTTGTTATAACGGCTGCGATGAGGGCGAGCGCTACTGCAATTGCATAAGCAACCCAGATCAGGCTGATCTGCAGGTAGCCTGCAGAAGCCATTCTGTTGTGGTTTTGTTGTTCAATTCCTTGAAAAATAAGACGGGGAGCTTCTTTGATTAGACATGGGGGATTTTTGATAGAAGAGAGGAAAGCAAACAGATGGATGAAATATGACATTCCAGCGTCAGTTGATGGGCAGGTAGCTGCTCCTCCCCTTCCAGTGGCTGGCTGTCTTGCCTCGATCATGCAGACGTCACTGGCGCTACCAGAAACAGGGAGCTTGGGCCACCAAGACCCTTTGTGTCTAGCTCCGGACAAGGGTGTGCGCAGCTGCCTGCAAAGAGGGTTCGTTCACTCGGAAGTTTTAGCCCGGCAGGCAAAGCAACTGCTGTGTCTCCAATTGCACCACCAGCAGAGTATGCCCGAGGCGCATCTTACTTTTGCTCAGTACAAGCCCAAGACTTTGTGCCAAACGTTCGTCTATCACCCACTTCTAGGTATTAGAAGCTCGAGGGATCAATCCAGACGCCCATGCCGTGGATAGGCCCCGATCTCATATAATATGAGCATTTGCGAGCCGCAATGCAGTGCTACTCAGAACTGACGCCGCCGACGGCCGTCTCCCACTCCATCGCCCTCCCTTTGCTCTCGGCGCAAAGCAGCAACCTCGTTGTCGCAAAAGCATCGATACTCCAAATATTCGAGACCAAGACCATAACATCCGAAGTCGACATTCCCCAGACCTCGAACCTGCACTCGGCAAAACCAAACGCCCACTATGACAGCCGAATAAACGACGACGAGGGACTCGAGTCATCGTTTCTCGGCGGCGATGCTGCCTTCCAGAGATCCGATCGCTCCCAAAATACCAAGCTCGTCCTAGTCGCTGAGGTTTCGGTATCTGGGACGGTCACAGGTCTGGCGCGCATCAAGACGAAGAGTTCCTTGTCAGGAGGCGAGGCGCTGCTGGTGCTCTTCAAGGACGCCAAGCTCAGCCTCCTCCAATGGGACCCGGAACGGCACGAGCTGGGTACCGTCTCGATCCATTACTATGAACAGGAGGAGCTCCAAGGCAGCCCGTGGGCACCTCCGCTGAATGACTGCGTCAACTTCCTGGCTGCGGACCCTGGGAGCAGGTGCGCCGCCCTGAAGTTTGGCCCCAGAAACCTCGCCATCTTGCCTTTCAAACAGACTGATGAGGAGGACATGACAATGGATGACTGGGATGAGGAACTTGATGGCCCAAGACCGGTGAAACAAGACGTGCCCTCAGCGGTTGTAAATGGCATTAGCAACATAGAAGACACACCGTATTCACCGTCATTTGTCCTGCGAACATCCCGTCTCGATCCCAACCTGATCCATCCTATTGACCTCGCCTTCCTGCACGAGTATAGAGAGCCAACCTTTGGCATTTTATCCTCGAAACTGGCCCCATCAGCAGCGTTGGGCCGGAAGGACCACCTTTCCTTCATGGTGTTCAATCTAGACATTCAACAAGAGTCCCACACCCCCATCCTGTCAGTTGGCGGGCTGCCTCACGATCTGTTCAAGGTCATTGCTGTACCCGCGCCTGTCGGTGGTGCCCTCCTCGTCGGGGCTAATGAGCTGATCCACATAGATCAGTCGGGCGCCACGAACGGTGTGGGAGTGAACCCTTTCACAAAACAGTGTACAGATTTCGCTCTCAACGACCAGTCCAGCCTTGGCCTGCGCCTGGAAGGATGCTCCCTTGACTTCATTGCCCCTGAGACTGGACAGATGCTTCTTGTTCTCTCCGATGGTCGCCTGGCGACACTGGACTTCCAGGTGGATGGCCGTAGGGTGTCTGGCCTCCTGGTCAAGCTCATCGGTCCTGAAACCGGGGGCAACATCGTTCCCTATCGTATTTCTTGCCTCAGTCGACTGGGCAGAAACGCGATGTTTGCAGGCAGCGAAGAAGGAGACTCGGTTGTCTTCGGTTGGACACGCAAACAGGGCCAGGCTTCAAGGAGGAAACCACGGCCCCAGGATGCAGCATTGGACTTTGAAGAACTGGAGGACGAGGACTTTGAGGACGAAGACGACCTTTACGCGGATACCACTGCAGTTGCCCAGACCACGAATGGCACTGCTGCATCGAAAGGGGGCGAGTTGGTTTTCAGGGTCCAAGACCAGCTCACGAGCATTGCGCCAATTCGAGATATTACATACGGAAAAGCATCATTCCCAAACGACGACGAAGAAGAGCGAAACCTGTCCGGCGTGCGGAGCGACCTGCAACTCGTTGCGGCCGTGGGCGCTGGCCGCGCTGGGTCGTTAGCAATAATGAATCGCGAAATACAGCCCAAGGTTGTCGGACGGTTCGAGTTCCCTGAAGCCCGAGGGGTGTGGACGATGAACGCGCAAAAGCCCGTGCCAAAGTCTCTACAAGCCGAGAAGGGCGGTGCAGCCGTGGGAGCCGACTATGATCCCTCAGCACAGTACGACAGATTCATGATCGTTGCAAAGGTTGATCTAGACAACTACGAGACATCGGATGTCTATGCTTTGACAGCTGCTGGTTTCGAGTCGTTGACTGGTACTGAATTCGAGCCAGCGGCAGGGTTTACTGTGGAGGCTGGAATGATGGCAAACCACCGGCGGATCATACAAGTACTGAAGTCAGAAGTCCGTATCTATGATGGAGGTGAGTTGACTTGAGTTGACTGGCTCTCGGCAGCCAAATTTGAGACGTATCTTGTAAGAAAGGTCCATTAACATCTACCAGATCTCGGGTTGGCTATGATTCTCCCTATGGAGGACGAAGAAACTGGGGCTGAGCCTAGAGTCCTGAGTGCGAGCATCTGTGATCCATATCTTCTCCTCGTCAGGGATGACTCGAGTGCGCTCATCGCACAGATGAGTTCTGATGACGAACTGGAAGAGCTGGAGAAGCCGGAAGGAAAGCTTCGTTCCACGAAATGGGTTTCTGGTTGCCTCTACTCGGACAAGAACGGGGTCTTTGGTGACCCACAACAGCAAAGTGAACAGAAGCAAATCTTCATGTTCCTGCTTAGTTCTGCCGGCTCTTTCCAGGTATTTTTTCCCTGCACGCTCGAGCTATATGGGCTTACGGCTGACTCTGTCAAGATATATGCTCTCCCGGACTTATCTGCGCCGGTGTACAGCACGGAAGGGCTGTGCTATATACCTCCACTACTGACCCCCGAATGGGTTGTTCGAAGGGGCGCTGCGAAAGAGACTGTGACCGAAATTCTGGTGGCAGATCTAGGAGACACCGTTTCCAAGAGGCCCCATCTCCTTGTGAGTTCAGGCGGTATCACTCGTGCGTCACTCACCCTGACTGATCCTTCCAGTTACGACATGCCAACGACGACCTCACCATCTACGAACCGCACAGAAATCCCAAATCAAACGCCAATGACCTTACAAGTCAATTGTTTTTCCGAAAACTGAATAATCAGAACTTTGCGAAGAGCGTTGAAGAGGCGACAGACGATGACGATGATTCGACTGACGAGAATCGGAGAATGCCCTTGCGGGCCATCGATAATGTTGGAGGCTACAGCGCTGTCTTTCTCCCGGGATCCTCACCAAGCTTCGTACTGAAGTCCTCAAAGTCGATGCCAAAAGTGATTGGCATTCAGGGAAGCGGCGTCAGGACCCTCAGCCCATTCCACACTGAGGGCTGTGAGAGGGGTTTCATATACGCAGATTCCGAAGGCATGTCCCGTGTCACACAACTACCCACTGAATGCACATTTGCAGAGGTAGGAGTGTCACTCCAGAAGGTTACTTTGGGGGTCGACACGGACTCAGTGGCGTTCCACTCTCGCGCCGATGTGTATGCCATTGGATGCAACGTTGGAGAGGAATTCGAGCTGCCCAAAGACGAGGACAGCAACCCGCAACAAGCCCCAACTTGGATGAAGGAGAAGATCACGTTCAAGCCAATAGTTGAGCGAGGTACCCTGAAGCTTGTATCACCACGTCTTTGGACTGTCATTGATGAGGTCGAGATGGAGCCGTGCGAGATAGTCACCTGCGTCAAGAGTCTGAATCTGGAGGTTTCTGAGACGACACACGAACGCAGTGAGCTCATTGTTGTGGGCACAGCCATCTCTCGAGGAGAGGATCTCCCTATCCGCGGCCGGATCCTCGTCTATGACGTTGCCACTGTCATCCCTGAGCCTGGTCGACCAGAGACGGACAAGAAGTTCAAGCTAGTCGCCAAGGAAGACATACCTAGGGGAGGTGTCACGGCTATCTCGGGCGTTGGGACGCAGGGTTTCGTCCTTGTCGTACATGGCCAGAAGTGTACTGTGCGCGGTCTGAAAGAAGACGGCTCGCTGCTTCCAGTGGCCTTCATGGACATGAGCAACTACGTCACGAGCGTCAAGGAGATTCCGAGCACAGGCCTTCTGGCCATGTCAGACGCGTTCAAGGGAGTATGGTTCACGGGGTACACCGAGGAGCCATATAAGATGATGCTGTTCGGCAAGAGCAATACAAAGCTGGAGGTGTTGAATTGCGAATTCGTGCCAGACGGCAAGGACCTCTTTATCCTGGCCGTCGACGTGGATGCCAATATCCACATCTTCCAGTTCGACCCTGAGCGTAGGTTCATTCCACTGCCCCCGTGTCGGCTGAGCCCTGCATACTAACCAAAGCATAGATCCGAAATCACTCCAAGGCCATCTTCTCTTGCACCGAACTTCATTCAACACAGGAGCGCATATCCCTGTGAAATCATTATTGCTACCAAGGGTGCCTTCTGCCCATTCGCAGCCACAGGAGAACGGGCACGCCACCAACGGTGACGCAGCAAAAACTATTCCTCCCCACACAATCCTCTTCGCGTCGCCCACCGGATCACTAGCCACACTGACATCCGTGTCCGAAACATCATACCGCCGCCTCTCGTCACTCATGTCACAGCTCATCAACACGCTCCCCCACCCGGCCGCGCTCAACCCCAAGGCTTACCGCATGCCGCCCTCGGCGACGCAGACCAAGGCCAGCATGGGACCTGGTGTTGACGCGGGAGGCGGCAACATCGTCGACGGCGCGGTGCTGGCGAGGTGGATGGAGCTGGCGAGCGGCAGGAGGGCCGAGATGGCGGGGCGTGTTGGGTACTCGGGGTCCGAGGAGGTGAGGGCCGAGCTGGAGGGCGTGCTGGGCTGGGGCGGGCTGAGCTATTTCTAAAAGACGACAGATGCGTGCCCTGAGCTCTTGAGACGCATGGGTTGACGGAAGAGGAAGCGGGTGTATCAGACATTTTCTGGGCCTGAGCGCTTTGGTCGCAGGTCTGAAGGTGCTTGTGGCTGGCATTCAGGCCAGATAGCATATGGCGATTCGACCCTTTTCACTTTCAAGTTCACATCAAGAAGAGTTACTTCAGCCTTTCATTTGATTCTGCAGGGTTTGCGCGTTCGAGTTCTCCGCCCTGTGAAATTATTCCCGTACTTCCGGCGAGTTTCCTTATAATTTGCTTGGTCATTTGACTTATGGCGCGCATCATTTACCATGCTGAGACCAAGCATACCAATGCTTTGAGTACGTGTTGCACGTTTGCTGCAGGGCCACTAATAAGTGTGGTTTGCCTACTGCAAAATTCCGATATGGAGCAGCGCCCTGTGAAACCATCCGACTGTTTGGCATTTCTCATTTAGGTGTGGCGAGATTTGACACTGAGGGATCGGGCAACTAGAAGAACCAGTTGACTTGCATGCGCTGGTGCTGTGACTATTATCGGAACAACACCCACACAATTACAACTCTTCGGCCTGCTTGTGCAAGGCATCTTTATCAGCTTTAGACTGCACCGGCATATCCACCATGAGCGCGAGCAACGACAAGCTGACTTCAGCAGCAGCCAGCACAGTCGTCTCCCCCGGGTTGTCGTACACCGGGGCAACTTCTACGACGTCTGCGCCGATGACCTTGAGCCCAACCAAACCGTCGAGGATCGTCAAGAGCTCGCGGCTCGTCCAACCACCCGGCTCGGCTGTCCCCGTGGCAGGCGCATAAGCCGGGTCCAAAACATCGATATCAACGCTGATATAGACATTCGAGTCCCCCACGCGCTCCTTGATCTGCTTGATGATCCCGTCCGCACCGACCTTGTCGATCGCCCGGGCCGTGATGATCTCAAACCCGCACCGGGCGTCATTTCGAATATCCCCCTTGGGCCGTATGACGGGAGCCCGGATCCCCGCGTGCACAGAGGTATTCCGGATGAGCCCTTCCTCGTGCGCGATATGCAAAAAGGTGCCGTGGTTGACGCCCGCGTAGTCCGACAGACCCCCTCCCAGCACGGCAGGGTCCCACGTGTCGATGTGGCTGTCAAAGTGCACGACAGAGACATCACCCCACCGCTCGTGGGCGGACCGCAGCGCGCTCAGCGTGGTGGTGTGGTCGCCGCCGAGGGTGAGGATGCGCGGCGTGGTCGAGACGCTCGCGTTGGCGGCGGCGCGGCCCGAGATGACGCGGTGGGCCTTGTCGAGCTGCCGCAGGGCGACGGTGTTGTCGAGCCAGGTCGTGGGCGCGTCGCCCGTGTCGACGATCCGAGCCCACGACGCCAGCGGCGTCCCGCCCGTGTAGATGCTCGTCCCCTGCGGCGACATGCGCTGGCTGCCGGTCCTGATGCCCTGCGGCCCGAAGCGGGCGCCCGGCCGCCCCGTGGTGCCCGTGTCGAAGGGGGCGCCGAGGATGGCGATGTCGTACTTGGACCCCTGGTGCTGTGCCTCGTCGTCTGAGAAGGCGTTGACGTATGGCAGGTTGCCGTATGTCGTGAGGCCGTGGAACTGTGAGCCTGTCACGATGTCGATGTCGTCATCGTCGTCGTCGTCGTCGTGGATTGGGGCCCAGGCTAGAGGGTGTTGTTGACCACGCCCTGGCCCTGTTCCATGAGAGTAGCCCAGGGATCCCATTTCTGGCGGGAGGTCGTTGCGCGGCAGCTGCCAAGCCGTGGCTGTTGACGATGTTCCTCCGAGCAGGGCAATTAGCCGCGTGAGTGTCGCTGCGGGACCCATTGATGGCGAGATTGACTTATACTTGTGTGACTTGCGAGTTCCTTACTGCCGCCGGTCTTCTCAGCAGGTATTTTGACTTATCCGAGCTTGAAAATATAGCAAAGACGCCCTCCAGATGTCGTCAAACATGGCTGCACATGTGCATGCAGCCTGCCCGTTTAGACCAAGATTCCGGCAGATGACGTGGATCGGGATGATGGGCATAGCACGAGGGAAGTCAGCATACTCCGTACTGTGACATCTAGACTGCCTACATTCTATCTTATATGACCTTAGACCTGCTCTATCCGTACCGTACACAGGTTCAAATGTTCCAAACCTGCCATTGAGCTGAGAAACTCAAATGACTTCATGACGTTGACACAGCGAAAATAGAGGCAATGATCCAGGAAATACGGCGCTATTTCATGAACCCGTCTAGACCCGGTATCCACATGCAATCTGGTTTGCTGAGCTTATTTTTTACTGGCCGGGCCCAGCAAACGACATTCGGCCCAGTATCTCCGGCTGTTTTTGTATTATCGAAACATTAATTCTTGTGGGCCTATTGCACGTAGGCTTGGTACGACCAAGACCAGGGAAAATTGTCCAGCTTATTGATCTTACGTGTAGATATTTAGTCCCACGTCGATGGCATGCGCAGTGCGGCGGGCCTCCAAACAGTTTCGTGGAGGCTTCCCGGGCGCCTAATCCTGGTCTACCCCAGAATCTGGGTCGGCAAACGCTTAGCCACAGCAGCCCCTTAGAATACCCCCCCACAGGGCCACAGCTCCACATCCTTCGTCCTGTTGTCCTCCATACACAGTAGGTAGCTTGAGCCTGATTCAGCCTCTACGTGACCACGATCGGGCCCGGAAATCCGGAAGCTTTGGTACTGCTGATCGGCCGCCCCAACAGGAAGGACTATGGACAATTCCCTCAGGGGCCAAAGCAAGATCAGGAAACGCGCGGCAAAGGCTTGCCTTGCCTGTCGGGCACGCAAGGTCGGTTGTCGGACCTCACGTTCAGCAGAGTCCATTACTCACCATCTCACAAGGTCCGCTGCGATGTCTCACAAAGGGGCAGGCCATGCATGAACTGCTACCTGGACAATGAGACTTGTGTTGTTACCAGCCGAGCAACCAGACGGTGTGTGTGTTTTTTTTTTCTTTTTTTTTTTTCTTTTACCACTCATCATTGATAGGTATCTAGCTGATGAATATGGACGTGTAGCAAAAAGCAGAAAGACGATGGGAGCATTGTGGGCGCCTCAGGGACAAGTGTCGAGCCTCCCAATGATTCGCATAGCCGCGTCTCGGCCGAGTCGACAGCAGCCGTTCAAAATGTGCGAGACGCGAATACTACTAGTATGTCGGCTCGTACTGCGTCAGACTCTGCCAGTGTAAATCTTGAGCCGCTGTTTCATGAGCCTCCCAGGAGGACCGCGTCAGAGAGTAATGGCGCCAAGCCGGCCTTTCACACCACCGAAGCCAACGTGCAACGGCCTTCGATGCCGCTGCCACCTCTCAAGCACTACCCGCCCGCCCGGGCAGGACTCCAGTGGAGCGGAGAACAGAGCACGAGGTTCGGCGCCGACATCACCTACACGTACTACCCCTTCATCGAGCTGAATAACCTCTCGGCCGTCCCGCCTCAGGATGTCAACTACCTCGAGCTGCAGGGCTGCCTGCGAGTGCCAATCAGGACAATCCTGGACGAGTTCATCAAGCAGTTCTTTTTGCACGTGCATCCGATCATGCCATTGCTCAATGAAGGGGACTTTTGGGAGATGTATGCCTCTCAGTCCCAGGGAGCGCATGTGTCGACGAGGTTATCACTGCTGATGATGCAGGCCATGTTGTTCTCGGTTTGTGGTGTAAGTGTGTGAAGACATGCTCCTCTGCGCTGAGACGGTTGGTTGCTGACGTTCCTTGCCCAGTATGTGTCCCGGAATAGCATAAAGGCCCTGGGGTATCCAGATGTTAAGGTCGCCAGGTCTTCATTCTACCGTCGAGCAAAGGTGTGTGAGACCAGGGCCCCTACCTCGTGCGCAGGTCTAGTTGCTGACCTATCGCCAAGCTTCTCTTCGATTTCGAGAGCGAGTACAGCCCCCTTGCCGTCGCCCAGACGGCCCTCTTACTGTCGTCTTGGTCAACAAACCCAACCGGGCATAACACCCGCATCAGCAGCAGTTGGCTCAGCACCTCGATCCAGCAAGCGCGGATCGCTGGTGCTCACCGATACTCCTCGCTAAAACAGTCCCAATGGCCCCAGTCCCAGAGGGCAGAAGTTCTCAGGCATCAGAATGCCCTCAAGAGGCTCTGGTGGTGCATCATCCTCCGCGACCGGATCATATCACTCATGTACCGCACATGCATCCAAGTCACCAGGGCGCATTTCGACGTCGACAAGGAGGCACACTCGCCCCTGGGTGTCGCGGACATGGCCAACGAGATTGAGCGAAGCCGGGTGTACAACTCGGGGACAAAGAAATCCTTGATAGACATGTTGGCCCATCACCTCCGGCTCATGGTTGCACTCACGGATCTTCTTGAGCTTGTGTGGCCCCTTGACGAATCACCACAGTGGGAAAAGAGATATGGAGATGAGGAGGCTGTCAAAGTTGAGCACTGCAAGGCCCAAATGAGAAGTTGGTATCAACGGGCTACCGCGAGATTCCCCATGCCAAAGGATGGGATATCAGCGCGGCCGGGTTTGGCCGGTGGCAGTAGATTGGCTGGCGACTTCCACCACGATTCCGTCGTGTTGTACACCAACCTGATGTACATCACCTATTAGTAAGTGAACAGAGGACTGGGATTTATTCCATCCATGGCATGTAACTGACAGACCGGTGATAGTTCTGCGGTGACACGGTTGTGCCACCTCGAATGCCTGCAATTAACATTGACAGCGATATCAAATAAGTCAGGCAGCACGTTCCCAGACCAATCAGTGATAGCCAAGAATGGAACAGAGATACGAGAGGCGGCTGCCGGAGCCGTAAGTTGTCTGCAGGAGCTCATACAACTTCGCTTGTCAAAGTGGCTGCCGATCAGCGTGTACGTGCCCCCCCCCCCGATATATACAGCGAACCAGTCCATCCGGGAGCTGACTTGTTTCCAGGACGTCTTGCACATCACTGCCGCTGGTCCTTCACGTCATCGACGCCAAGATCCCCTCGCAGCACGGCCCCAAGCTGCCACCCAGCCTCCAGGACCTAGTCGAGGCCGTGAGAAGCTACCAGTCGGCCCCGGACAGCCTGGACTGGATGTACGACGCCGTCCGGGGCATCGTCAGCCTCTCACAGCTCCAAGACTCGGGCCAGTTCTCCAGCCCGTCCTCGCTGACGGCCGAGAACCTGGGCGCGGTCAACAGCATCATGTCGGCGCCGACGTCCGAGCTCGCGTGCCACCCCAGCGTGCACCTGCGCCTCGCCCTGGTCATGGATGCGGACCTCAAGCGGAGCAAGTCGCTCAACACGCGGGACCTGTCGGCCGGGATCGCGAGGCTCTTCTCGAGCGACAGCGTCAACCGCATCAGGGCGCTGCTCAGCCGGGCCCCCCAACAGCAGCAACAACAACAGCAGCAGCAGCAGCAGAGACACACGCCCTCGGCCGGCGGTGCCTCGCGCGGCGTCCAGTCGGGCTCCAGCAACTCGGACAACAACGCCTACAACATCTCGAGGAGACAGGCGCTGCTCAACTGGGGCCAGTTCGACCAGTCCATGATATTCGCCATCGAGCTGGGCCTCGTGTCCGCCGAGCCCGCCGCCGGCGGCTACAGCAGCGACGACTCGGCGAGCGCCATGTCTGTGAGCTCGGACGACGAGGCCGACGCGGCCCCGCCGTCGGCACGGCAAGGGTCTGCCGGGCTTCCCCACCGCGGAAGAGGTGCTGACGGCTTGGACTGGAAGGAGGTTGCGGGGCAGGCGTTTGCCGAGACGGGGGATAATGCCGAGCGGGACATGCTGGGTGCTTTTATTTTCAGGGATCAGGCGCCTGGGCCTGAGGCTGGCTATCATGTGTTGGAAGATGTGAACAATTCAGCCCAAGGTGCGCATGGGACGACACATCATGAACCTGAGGAGGACAACGATGGTGATGAGGAAGCGACGGATGCAATACTTGGTGTGGTGGCTTAGGTCAAGGGGCTCGCGGGTGTATGTACTCTCCGTGACTGACGCCCTGTGTATTGAAAATATTTCCAGCCTTGCTTGAGAAGGTCTCCATGGCTTCAATATTCTTGAAGGGTAGCTCACTAACAGCGACTCTCAGAGGCCGGATGCACCTCGCGTGTGCAGTGGATGATCAACTGATGCAATGTACACCTGCGCAGCATTTCCCACGAGGCATTCCATTTCCCGATCTCAACATTTGAACCACATGTTTAGAGATTGAGCCAGATGAATCGAGCATTCCACACACACATACCTACCTAGGTACATCTATACTTGAGTGTGTACTCAAGTAGATACCTAGACTACTAAATACCGGTAAGTAACTGCTGTCCAACAGTGACGATAGGTTTCGGGATCTTGCCAGCCACACCCCCCCCCCCAAAAAAAAAGACTTCCCATTCACGCCACCAACTTTAAAAGTGAATATCTACGTTTTGTTTTCAATAAAGAACACTAGCAACTTTGGACGTCTTCGATGCTTTAGGTGGGGGAAAGAATCCGACTAAATTCCTTCCGATAATAAAACCACCTAAGATCTTACTCATCCGCAAACTCAACTTTAGCTACGTGTAAAGTTTCAAGCTAATATAAGATTCTAAGGAGCGAGAGCCTTTATCAAATCTAACTATAAGCGCTAGTAGTTTAGTAGTAAAATCTACTATTACTATAGTAGTTTTTATTTATTTGTAGTAAATTTTCAATTATTATAAAGTTAAGTTAGTAGAAAACGTTTCAAGGTTTATTAAAAGCTTTAGTATTAAAATATAAAGTAAAGAATTAAAAAGAAGAAAACGGAAATAAGTAGAAAGAGCTAAAAAGTAAGCTATAACATATAGAATAAGTTACTTATACTAAATTAGGTAAATAGTTATGAAGGTTTAAACTTATAAGAATATATTTTTAATAGTAACGAGTATTTAATAAAGTTAGGTAGTCGCTCTATTAGATACTACTAAAGGTATATCTAATATTATAGAGGGAAAGAGTAGAAAGAAAGTTAAATAATAGCCTAGAACTAAAAGATAGATTTTATATACTTTAAATAAAGAGAGTATATATAGTATAAGGTAAAAAGAAGAGTTTAATTATTATTTTAGGAAAAGATTCTAAAATATATATAGTAGTATAACTACTTATATAGCCTATTTATAATAGATCTTCCTTATACTCTAAATTTTACTCCTCTTAAATATATTATATATATAATAAGTAATAAGGTAAAATATAATTAACGCTTTAATTAAGTACTTTATAGGTTTTTATCTATATTATATTAGCTCCTTTTAAGTATATATGCTTTTTTTTATTCCTCCTTTATCAAATATTTATTTCTATTTTAAATATCTTAAACTATATTTACCTAAAATATATACTTAGAAAAAATAGTTAGTATTAAAACTTATTTCTATATATTACTTATATTAATATATAGAAAAGTAGCCTTGTTATATATAATAATACTATTGTCTTAAGCTCTAATTATAGTAGAAGTTTTTAACTTACTTTATTTTAAATGTTATAATTTAGAGGAAGTAAGTATACCTTATTAGATTTAGTAACTATTAATTAACTATTATATACTTCTTTACTTTAAGCTTGTACTTTTAAAAGATTATTATTTATAATAAACCTACCCAGTTTCTTAAAAACCTTTTTATTAAGGATCTTAGCTTAGAATATTTAGTAATTAGTAAGTTACTTGAAGTTAACTAGCTTAAACTACTAAAACATACTTCTAATTATAAATATTATAAGCTCTTTATTAGGTACTAGCCTTTTTTTAATAATATTTTATAACTATTTTACATTTATTTCTCATTAAAGTATAAGCTAGCTTTTATTTACTTTTGAACTTTATTTTATTAAAAGTTATAAGATGTTTAATTTTAAGCTATTAGACTTAGTTACTAGTTTTATTTATCTTTAATTATATTATAAATTTCTATATTAGAAGGATAGCCTTTTTAATAAAATAAGTAAAAAGTTTCCTTTAAGCTAAGTTAAATATAGTTTAATATTTATCTATTTAATTAGTTCTTCTTTAATTTTCTTAAAAAGGTAATAAAGTCTACTATATATTACTTATAGTTAATATATGATTTTTAAAGTATTAATTTAATTTAAATAAGTTTTAGCGTTTTCTTATTTATTTTATTAGTAAAAACCTCTACTTTTAAATATAATATTACAACTACTTTTATAACTTTAAAGCTTAAAGCTTATATTTTAATATTTAAGTAAGTATTTATATTTTTTATTAACTTCCCTTTATAATTATCAGTAGTATCTACATAGTAATTAAAATAGTAAGAAGGTAAAATTATATACTAATAAGTATTTTTAAGCTTGTATTAGTTACGCTTAAAAGTTAGGTATTAATTATAGTTTGTAAACTATTTAAGGAGGAATATAATATTAATATAGTTTAATAGCTATTACTATAAAAGTAAAATTATATAATTACTTTAAAGTTATTGTTTTAAGACGAAAAGTATTTTATTAATAAAGAGAGAAAAGAGAAAATATACTTAGTATTTTTTTAAAAGGTAAGTAAACATTGAAAGCTAATTAAACTTAAAGTATAAATTAATTGCTAAAAAGTTTCACTCTATAATAGACTTAAGCTTATTAAAAGGTATCTAATTAGTATTATAATATAGTAATTATTTAATTTTATTTATATATTAAAATTTGAAAAGTATGTAAACTATTTATAAAACCCTAGGTAATAAAAGAAATATAGCTTAAGTTTATACTTTTTTATATTTAAATATAATTTAATTCTAAATATGTATTAAGTTTAAAAAATAAACCTTTAAATATTAATTAGTAAAGTTAATATATTATCTTAGCTTAGCTTTAATGAGTAGAGTTTAAGGGTATATATAATTTATATAAAGGTTTTGAAAATAATAATAAAAAGGTTTAATAATAGTTTAGCTTAAATTAATAAAACGGTTTTTAATATTAAGTAGAAGTATATTTAAATTGTAATATAAGTTTAGTAAAGAAAAATCAATATTACTTCTTTTTAAAGTTTTTTATAAAAGTATTAAATAAAAAAGCTTTACTATTACTTTTCTTTAACTAATAATACTTAGTTAACTTAAAAGGTATAGTAATTAAAGTAGAAAAAAGTAAGTAATTAAAAGAAGGTAATAATATAAGACTTTTATACATTATAGGTTACTATATAGATGATTTAAAAAAAATAAAGTAAGAGGACTTTAGCTAAGTATAGTATTTTATAGTAGCTTTTATGACTTATTCTTAAACGTATATTAATAGTAAATTTAAAAAGAAGAAGTTTAATTTAAATAGTATTAAAAAAAGCTACTAAGTTATAAAAGAAAGAGATTTAAATTTAGTATATAGTAGTAAAGAAAGCTTTTTAAATAGTTGTTAGTAAGAAAAGTCTGTAGTTAAAAAAGTTATAATATAAAGTAATTTACTAGGTTTTCTTCCTTATTTAATTAAGTAGTATTTTTATAATGAGATTTTAAAATACTACTAAATATAATTAACTATTAATTTTAATAGTTACTAATTTACTCCTTTTAAGGTTTTTAAACTCCTATACTAGCTATTTTTAATTTCTTTCATTTTTCTTTTTATAATAATTAATATAGCTACCCTTTTTTCTTTCTTCAAAACCTTTAAACTAAATTATCTAAATTATCTTTTTCTATTACTATATTTAAAAAGCTAAGTAATCTATTACTTCCTAGTAATTTCTTTAAAAATATACATAACTCTTTATATAATATAAAGTTTATTAAAAAGGAAATATAAAATATTTATAAGTCTAAAGTAGTTATTATTAATATAGTTAACAAATTAAGGGAATTAACTAATAAAAGAATTTAAAAAAGATAATAACGTTAAATACTAACGAGTCGCGCACCCTAACGAGTTGCGCACTTTTCCAAACTACAATTATAAAAACTTAAATTACAGTATTATATTAATTGAAATTAATTAAAACTAATTGGAACTAGATATATTAGATA